>CM076569.1:650824422-651049253 GCA_034641835.2 Pinus albicaulis
ACACCCACCCATACTACTTCGGGTGAGACCTTGGCCTGCGAAAGTAGGTAATTGTTGAAAGGGCCAGTAGTATAGGGGTTTGTTGGCAAACCTGGGTCAAGACCTCTCAAGCCAACAATGAGCTTTTGAAAAGTATATTTATGCTCAGAAAGACATGAAGGTGGGCTAAAAAATGTGAACTTTTTGAGGGAGAGTGAGGTGTTATGACTTGGAATACCATCAGTTAATTAATTCTTTTAATGAACTAATGGAATGATAAAAAAATTCAGAGTGGGACCCCTAAAATGAGAATAAAAAGAGTAATTTTGATCACTGATGGCAGAATGCATATTCTGCCACTAACTTCAGCCTTATTGGGGATGGAAGCTGTTGGTCGGTTTAATTGTCGAATTAAACCTCTCAATATATGAGAGTCGTAAACGTGAGTTGTACTGTGTCTTGGCTCAGCTTAATGGTCAGAGTATAAATATTCCTTTGTAATGATAAACTAGGCACTAGAATGAAACACACCTTTGCTGGAAAATAAGAAATCTTGAAAAGGGAACCTACTTAACCAATTTCATTAACTGTAAACTCCATACTGCAATTAAACTGTAAGGCTATACAAAGAAATCCTTAATCACATAACATTCTCGCACTCGCATTCTACTTTTTAAATCTCCTATGATGACTTAAAAAACCTAATTTATTTATTCCTCTCATCAACTTGAAACTAACACTTAAAACTAATCTTGAGATAAAAAAAAAAAGACACACATATTATTCTAATGATAACTCACACCTGAAACTAACTATCTAAACTACTCTTGATAAAAAATTCAAAATTCCAAATTAACAAAGGACGGTTCTAACTATTTCTAGAAGAAAACTAATTTTCTTCATGTAAAATAACATTGAAAATATCCTATCAAAAATCGCATTGCAAATAATCTATGATAACCTTCAATTTAAAGATTTTAATCTGGGTGAAAAAAATTATTCAAAAACAAGATCAGTCTTTGAAAGCATGCAACTCATAATGAAACTAAACAAAAATCATGTAAATCAATAATGAAAACTAAATCACTGCTACCTGCACAATTAAATCCACACTCAAACTTGCTCTTATAAAGAAATTATTATACTATGAAAAAAAGAAAGATTCTAATTAAAAAGAAATCTAATAATTAAAAAGAAATATAATTATTAAGAAAAGTGCCTAGATACATAAACAAATTAAATTAGATCCTGCAAACATTCAAACGAAATTAAGTAATGCAAACCATACTCAAACTCAAAGCATTAAAATATGTTCTAATTTTGATCACTCAGAAATAATTACATTCCTATAAATAAAATGATTAAGAAATGTCAACTCTTATCAACTTTTAACCATAACAAAACTCTAGTCCTACCCTAATCATATCAATACTTGCACATTCCACTCACGATCAACATTGTCTTGCATTTTCCTGAGTATTAATCACAAAATTATAATGTTGTAGAACTTGGTAACGTATAGTAATTAAACAGAGCATAACAAATTCGTTTCTAGACTTGTGTTAAGGTGATTATCTCCATTTATTTTCTGACCCATGCCATGCAATCATACCAATATTGTTACTCAGGGAAGACTCTCGCTTAATTATTTAACAATTAGAAAACCGGATTTACAGCATTCTATTCGAGCTTACTGAAGTGAAATGAAAGTTTTAAGTACGAAATGAAATGATGATTTTGAAATATAATCTCGCAACCTTTCAAAAAAAAATTATATTTATAAATTCAAATCTATGATATCTATGATTCTGACATCTATGCTATCATTCAGCCACAGGAATTGTCTCCAGTGGTGGTGGGACCTTACCACTCCTGGAGCAAGCCTATATTAATGCAATCTACTTCGAAAAATTGCAGCAAACCATCATATATATGTATAAAAAATGCTGGAGCAAATTATATATTAGAATTCAAAATTCGAATGGAAAATACAACATAAGCAGCTGCTCCTATTACAATCCATTCTCCTCTGCAAATTCGATGCTGGTTCTACATCTCATAATTCAACTTCAAATTTGAGAAATTTTTCTCCTCTACATCTGAGAAATTCCTCTGCCTAATTGATGGAATACCTCCTCCTAGTGCGCAGCTCTCTGCATTTTATAGCAGCAAAACTGGTCCTAATTTCTCGGATTTATTGTTACATTGCATTTAAATTTAGAATTAATACGAATTCATTAGGATTTGTTTCAAGTTGGGTCAAACTAGCTTCTGGAAGTAATTCAAATTTATCATATTGTTGGCGCACAACTGGAAAGCTCCAATCCATCATAATCTTTTCCTCTTACGTTCCACAGAAACTCAAAATCGACTTCATCGTGAAAATTCTTTCCGCCATCTAATGACAAATAAAATGTAGTGACTGTTCCTGCAGAGTATCCACGAACCAGCGTTATGTTCATATTTATTCTTCCAAACAAATAATTGTGTTTCGACCCAAATCCAGAACCTGATGTGTTGGTCAAGACGAGCTGCACCGTCTTGTTATATTCTAAAAAATAGACATTTTCATTGTGCCATTTAATGTAAAAGTTGTCATTACAGTTGCCCAATTGGATTGTCCCCAAAAGAGAGAGAATGGTCTTTATGAAAATATATATTGACCACTTCTAATTTTCAAAACCATGATAACTACCCATTCCGGCCTTGTTTTCACAAAGAAACATTTGTGGGAGTTGTCTCTATTTTTTTTTTTGGAAAACACAACTATGGAGAAAAAATTATGTAACCTATACAAGAATATTCAAGAGCAAGGCACTACCCAGGCTGATCAAATGAGTCAAATTTAACAAATGGTATTCAAAGTGCACATCACAAAACTAATTTTCTCGTTTTCATATCGTTTGTATACATGTGAAAGAATCCCATCCATATCATTTGTATACATGTGAAAGAATCCCATCTAGTGAATTGACCATGGGAAAACAAATGCGGAAAAGTGTTGGATGTTGAACAGAGGAAATACTAACAACACTCCCTTTTGACAGAGCACCTTCAGCTAGAACAACACGAACTTGATAAATTGTGGTGAAATTTCGACCTGGCTTCACACGACATTGTTGAGGGATTTTTACACCTATAATACCACTTGTTAGTGACATAAAGGCAATGCCATCGAATCTAAATTATTCTGCTTCCTGCAAATCCCCAACTCACATTCAAATAGGTATAATGCGATGGTTTTCTTTCATGGGTTTAATCACCAAAAATTTTTGTGGAAAAGTTACTACTGTGCGTGACCCAGAAAATATGATTGTCATGGCAGATAGGTAGGTGCTAGTTGCAAGTATTTCCTTGACTTCCAGTTGTCGCGCACGGTGTTTGGATATTGTCACCATAATGGAAGAGAAATCAACAAGAATCCAAGCATGAAAGACCGATGCCTTTTCTTCTTGTAAATCAATTACTGGAGGAGAGATCGTGCAGTCTCCCAAGCCAACTTTTCCCGAATTAATAGCCCATAATAGAAATTTTGTCTCTTTTTTAGGAATGTGAAGAACAACATCACCATCTACGCCTTGTAACAAGATTTCTTATCTGATTAGAGGTTTTTCCCATCTAACTGACATTGACTTTATTGAAGCTTTTCTTTGGATTACTTTGTTAATCAAGAACTCTGCTGCATGAAGCCTAGTAGACCATGATAAAAAAGAAGGTGCTCCAATAATGAACAAAGGAATAAGCAAACAAAATTTTGAGTAGCTCTTGGTAGGTGAAATAACAAGATTTTCATCCATTCTATGAGTATGCTAATCCAGTTGTTAACCTTTGTTGTAATACACATGTATTTAAAGAAGCATTCCAACACTGCTGGTACTAGACTTATTCTCCTCCTGCCATCATGAAAACCTATTATTAATGATATTATTACACAAACACTTATTCAATTTAATTAATAACAAGAATTTATAATTTAATTCCAAATGCCTCTAGTTAACAACATAGTGGATAAGCAATGATTAAAACACTAGGTACACTCATGTATTCATTTGATAAAATCATAAAAACATGTACAAAAATGAAGCTCAACAGAATCTCCTTGGAGGTGTCAAGAACACTGTAGAAAAAGTGCCTAACCATTGGGAAAATATAGTAAAAGAAAATTAAAACTGAAATACAGGACTAAATACTGACAACTCAATGACACAAACTGACTTTGAAACTGACTAAAATAAAAAAAATTACTAAAATTATTGATGGTAGCATATCACCGAGACTTGAGGGCTTCAAATCCTGATGACAACCACCTTCCTGTTGAAGAAATATGTAAAATCATGTGAAGTGATCCTTCCAGTGTAACCAATCCAGCAGATGTCTACTTATTGGAATTCTGCTCTCATTTTCCTCGAGCAGGCATAAAAGGAAAAACTAGGCCACTCCAAGTGTCTACTGAACATGTGCTTCTGGTCCATGAAAACAAGAAAATACATATTTCATGCTAACTATAGAAAATTAGTAAAAGGATCTTCGAAAATATGAAATGTTACCTTGTCTTGAGGTTCAACAAATACACAAGCACAATCTTCATTTTGATCTAAAAGAACACTTGGTTGTTGATCCATAGGAGAGCATAGGTGAGTATGAATTTCTGCAATCTGAGTGTTGGCTATAAAATCCTGAAGCACGGGAAACTCTGACTCTATCACTTGCAAGATACCTCTATTAGGCTCATACTCCTCAGAGTCATATTCTAAATAATCTTTGAACATAAAACATTATTCAAGGTTGTTAAACATGACAACCCTATCTTCTTCATGAAAGAAAACAATATTTGTTAGCTGATCTCCTTGCAGAAAATAATCATCACAAATTGATTTACTCACAACAAATTCTTGTATGGCTTCATCAGTCTCATGACTATCATCATTCAGACCCAGACTTTCATTTTCAATAATGGAAGATGCCTCACTCACACATTCTTGACTGTGTGAACACTTTAAGAGCTGAAAATCTACATTTGCTTGCGCTCTAACATGATTTTTTAGGAGATGATCTATTTCATCTTTAGACAAAGGATAATACTAAGTATTAAAGCAATTTAGATTGATTTTCATTTTTAGGATTGAGAATTGGAACTTCTTTTTCTTGGTCCCAATCTGTCTCATCTAAGGAGGGAGATACTTATTATTTTTGGTGATGAAAAATGTTCTCATGCAAAGGCTCAAGGATCTCTTTATCTAAGGAGGAAACTGTTGATTCTTTTTGGGAAGAAAAACCATGAAGGGATTTAATGATCTCATCATTTAGACACTCTTCATCCCCATAAAAATTTTCAAGAAACTTAATGAAATTATTAAAGATCTCACAACAACTATCAATCATTGACATGGAAGAATTGGAGATTTGATAATGTTGAAAGAAAACTAAATTAAATTCCTTTAGAGAATACAAACTAGCAGATGGTAGACTGTCATACCATGATCTTGCTTTTTCCTCCAAGGTAGCCATAAACATATTAATTAGACAATATTCAGGAAACTAAATCTTTAGTTTGTGAATATGCAAATGAAATTTGACCAAATTCAAACTAGCATCTTCACCATCTTGACACTTAAACTTTGACAATCCCGATTTCCAATCTATATGAGGAATATGGTTCGTAAAACCAAGAATATGAGATCGATTCATAAGAGCATACCTTCGAGCAATAAAATCCATTTTGAAAATAGTGATTTCACCAAGAATATATTTAGACTACCGGTTCTTGAAGAGTGGAGTCGCCATGAGAATGATGAACCTTGGGATTTTTTGACACTGGAGTCTCTAGGTGAATGATGCACAACCTTCTTATGTGTCTGATCATTACTCACCATAAAAACTCAGATCTAATCTTTTTTGTTCCTTCCCAGGGAAGATATGATATTTAGTTCCCTGAAAATGATGCCAAAATGTTATCACTCCGCAGATTCCCAAGGCTAAAGAAGGAATCCCAAAAGAGGTAACCACAGACCAACCTTTTAACTTGGTAGCTAGCCCTACCAAGTCGGAGAGGGCTCTCTCCACAGAGTCAAAACCAAGACGGCTAGAGAAATTAGGGTTTTTAGGATAGATATTGAGTGTAAGGGGTTGTTTTTATTTGATTTTGGTTGGGTTATCACTGGATGAAGAAATTAGGTCAAGGGAGCTAGGTCAGGGGAAATGAGATAGGGTTGTAGGGATCAATGGGGAAAGGTAGGCACAAAGCTTATCACTTAAAGATGATTGTGATGGAATGGTTTTGAGAATGAACGGAAGCTAGGAAGAGCATGAGAGATGTATTCTTCCTAGATAGAGGAAAATGGACAAAATATGATCAATTCCCTAAAACAGAGCATGAGAAAGCATTTATTCTGATTATCAAAATTGAAAGAGATCATATCATAGAAATGAAGTGAACACGAATACAATACATTATAACATATGAAACTTAAGAAAATACAATGATAAACATAAATACCACAAGTATCCCATAAAATAGCTGCAAATCCTCTTTATTAGCTGGCCAAACTGAGTACAATGGTTCCTTGATATATAAGAAAACATACAAAATGATTCCAACCCTTGCTTAGTGTGAAGAAAGGGGCTAAATAAACATCAAAACAAGCTTCAGTCATCCTCAGGGGTCGAATCCATGAGGTGAGGAAGAGATCCATTAATTTTTGAACTGAAAACTGAAGTGTAGGATGGTCCAAGTGACTTACTCCTCATTACACTCGAACTATTTCATCTTGACTAAAGGATAACTTTACCTAATGAATCTACCCCTAGGTAACTTATTCTTGACATAATTACATTTACCATGATGAATTACATAGGTGAAAATATCATTTATTGATATAAAATCAAAATTTACAGTGAAAAACCAAAAAAAATAGCAAACTATCATATGCATCATTTTCATGTTGAGATAAAATCAAAATTTACAGTGAAAAACCAAAAAACTCAGCAAACTGTCATATGTAGCGCCTTAAAGCTGTGCGCTCTCCATGTTCAAGGTGACTTTTGATTGACCTATAGTTGTCCAAATATGGCCCAAGATGGCTTGTTGGAAAACCCTACTTGTTCTCTTTCTGAATATGCCTCAAGTTCTGAAGATGATGCTAATTTGAACCCCCCAAATTTTAATCTCCCAAGACTTCTTTGTGCACAGTGCCTACGCAAAAAAATGGGCAGAAACATGATTTTTAGGGTGTTTTTCCCCTTTTCACTGACCAGTTTGACTCAAAAACCTTAGAAAATGTACAAAGTGCATGTCTTCATCATTTTGAACCCAATGGTGGTGACCTTTTTCCCAAAAAGGGTCCCTATCATTTGCGCAGCGCCCTAGAAAAATTTTCTTCTAAATCCTTATTCAGAAAAACACAGTCAAACTCATAATTTGAACAAAAGTTTGTAAATGCCTCAAAATTTTTAAAATAGCTAATGATGATGTGTCTAGGCTTGAAGGGAAGCCTCAACAAGAATTTCCAACTTTTTCTTTTCCTCCATGGTCAACTCTTCAATTTTTGCATTGGCACTTTTGAGCTTAGCCAATGCAATTTTCTCCTTCAAGGAATAGATTTTGAACTTTCTTCTCAATAGGTCATTATCCTTATTTTCCTTGGCTATCAGCTTCTCCAAGTGTTGATTAGATTTATCAAGCCATGGCTCCCTATTCTCATTGATCACTATGGCAAGCTACTCATTTAGGGTTAGCTGATTAGCAAGATAGCTTCACTTTGCCTCTCTAGAGCTAGAGCTCCTTTTAGCCCTATAGTTCTAGGTATCTATTTTGGTACCTTCTCTTCTTCATCATCAAGTAAGCCATACCTTTCAAGTGTTTCATCTAACATGACTTTGGCCTTTTGAGCCTCCATTTGAGCAGTGAAATACTTAACCTCATCAATGACTTGTTTGGTTTTCAATTGGTAATTTTCGTGCTCAAGGAAGTGTATGACATATATTTCCCTATCAATATTAGTTTGAAGTTCCTTAATCTTGACATTCTTACCTTTGATGGCAGCATTAGTGATTTTTTCATTTTCATCCTAATCTAGGTCAACTAGTTGAAATTCCTGCTCTATTTCATGAGTGTCCTCCTCATCATGAATGATTGGCTCAATGACCTTCTCTTTGCCTTTGTCCACCTGTTGTTTTGTTGTAGAAGGCATGGCCCCTTCCACTCCATGTGGAGAAAACACATGCCTGTAGCCTCTCTAGTAGGTTTTTGGAAATGGCTCAACCTCAACCATACTAGCCCACTTAGGGTCAATATCCTTCATCCTGCTGTGTGATCCAATGTCATGATGAGATGGAGGTGAAGGAGGTGAAGTGGAATGATTAGATGACGATGAATGAGCTATGGGCTGATATGGAGGAATGGAAGTGGATGGATAGGATGATGAAGGCACATTTTGTGCATGCTGATTAGGAGGATCTCTAAATATATCATGGGCTATGCCGGTGTCCTATGCAATGTTTAGTTGATTAATATGGTGGAGGACTATGATCTTAGTGAGGGAATGATGGAATAGAATTTTCATTTGATGTTCATATTTCCTTTTTTGGACAATGAATGCCATCTTATCTATGCTTCAGAAATGGTAGTAGGGCATGTTCAGAATCTTTACCCTAGTGAAATGCATCAAGAGACAGATGTGATAAGTATAGAGCCTTGAAAATATATCATCACATGAAAAGTATTTCATGATTATCTTCATCATCAGAGCATATCTGTCTTGAAGGTGGGAAAAAGGAAAGAGCCTGTTTCTCTCATTCTTATACCTTAGTTTCAGGAAAGGCTCAAATTAGTTTTCCTCCAAATCACTCTTTTTGAACCACTTCTCCCCAACATTTGGGATCCCGGTGGCAGCTGAAATGGTGGAAGTTGAGATAGTAAAGGTGACTCTAGCTAAAGTGACGTGGTTTTTGTGGAGGTTGGGTATGAAGAGCCTGGTCAACTTGGCATGGTGACAAACCCTCTGAACTTGTTCACAAAAATCATAACAACCAACATATTTTAAACATGTTACTATCATTGGAGAGGCTAAAAGTTCCCTAGTATTAGCAGGTTCAAGTCTGAACACTCTTCCACCTTTATGTGGCCTCCTCTCCTTAGTTTCCACTCCTTCACTAAATATTATGGTTCCTTCCTTTTCTGCCATGGTGTTTTTGTCAAAACCCTAGGGATTAGGAATGATAATTTGTGTAAGATGAACTTTTTGGGGATAGGAAATGGGGAAAGGGAAATTTGTGGGAAATAATTTTAGGGATATGAGAAATGGGGGAAGGGAAAATGAGTGATAGTGTGATGGTAATTGGGATGGGGTATTGGGAGCCTAGGTAAAAAGAAGCACCTAGGGCTTACATTTTTAGGTTTAAAAGCTTAGGGACAAGGATTGTACTAATCAGATATTTGGGAATGAGTATTTGCAATATGGGAAGGGTATGAGAGTGCAAGGGAAATGGGTTTTAGGAGTTGTGAGTGTTAGGGAGGAAAAATATGGTTTTGAGTGGTTAAAACACCAAATTATCAAGAAAATTACACAACACCAAACAAATAAAATTGAAGGAGGTAAATGATGATGGAAGACACCTTTACTCACTTGTTGGAGGCTGAAATAGCCATTGCAAAAGTTCTGGAATTGATTTGGAGAAATTTGGATGATTTTCTAGCTTGCTAGACATATGCGCAACACCTTAAGGCTGTGCACCCTCTCTTCATATTGTACACAATGCCTTAATGATATGTGAAATTCCTTAAGGATATGCACAACGCCTTAAGGATATGCACCCTCTGCTCAAATTTTCTCCAATTTTTCCCAGAAAATCGAAAATTTGCTCTCCTCAACTATTTGCTCAATAGAATAGGAGGAAAATGAATTTAAAATTGATGTCTAAGAGTCTTTAATACTTTAGTGAATTTACATTTGAATCAAAAACCCACTTTTCCATTGTTTCCTTTCACTTTTTTGACACATTTGCTAATTACCCTTTTCTTTTGACTTTTCTTCTTTGCGGGATGAAGTTGGTGGAGTTTGGCACTTTTCATTTTTAGTTGGTGATATTTAGTTTGGAATATATGATTTGAGTTGGAAGATAGGGATAAAAATTATTACATATTATAATTATAAAATTACATAAAAAATTAAAAATAAATTACATCTTTTTTTTCATATTAGAATTACAATTTTCATATGAAAATCAAAATTACATCTTTAAAAATATCATATTTACATGTTGATAATCTTCTGCAGATGATAATGAAATGTTTATTGAGTCACTCTCACACCTTTTTATGACCTTATTGAGAATAAATGGTGCATTTTGGGACCTTGAACAATAAAAACTGATGACCTAATGGGACCTTGAATGACCTGAATCCATGGTTGACATAAGACATAGTGAAATGAGCTTTTGAAAAGTGTATTTATGCTCAACAAGACATGAATGTGGGCCAGAAAATGTAAAATTTTTTAGGGAGAATGAGGTGTTATGACTTGGAATACCATCAGTGAATCAATTTTTTGCATGACCTAATGGAATGATAAAAAAATTCAGAGTGGGACCCCTAAAATGAGTATGAAAATAGTAATTTTGATCACTGATGGTAGAATGCATATTCTAAATCTAACAAGTGGAACAATGCTGAGGGACTCAAAATTGGATGAAAAATTTCGGGTTCAAGAAATTGATACGACAGTATTCATTAACAACCGAAGTCTTCTCAGAAATAATTGCAACAAAATCCCATATGAATTATGGAAGGAAAACCGGCTAATGTAAAATATTTCAAAATCTCCGAAAGCAACTGTTATATCTAAAGAGAATATCAAAAGTTGAGTAAGTTTGAATCAGGTGTTGATGATGGTACCTTTGTTGGTTACTCACGCAAAATAAAGGCCTATAAATGCTACAATCTAAGACGAAAACATATAGTGGAGTGCATAAATGTTATATTTGACTAGTATGGTGTTCTAACGAATAATTATGAGGATCTAAAATCATTGAAACTTGAGACAGAGGCTGAAAAAGACATAGAGAAAATTCTAGAACAAGAAGCAAATGTCAACCATGAAGAAGTAAATAATGATCATCAAGATATACATGAAAAACAACAAGAAGCTCCTCCAAAGATAACAAAAGAATGGATTCAAAAGAACCATCCATCAAATCAAATCATTGGTGACATAAATGAAGGTCGACAGCTTCGTTCATGACAACAAGCTCACATTGATTTTCTAGAAACCTTTGAGACTAGTAGTTTTGAGGAAGCCAACCAGAATGAACATTGGGTAGCAGCTATGAATGAAGAACAAGATCAAATCGAGAAGAATAACACCTGGAAATTAGTTCCACAACCAAAAGATAAAAATTTCATTGGGACTAAATGGGTGTTCAGGAACAAATTGAATGAATATGGATAGGTTACTAGAAGCAAAGCAAGATTGGTTTGCAAAGGCTACGCGGAAGTGGAAGGAATTGATTTTGACGAAAAATTTGCACCAGTTGCCAAAATGGAAGCCTTCTAGGTGTTTCTCACCCATGCATGTTCAAGAAAATCAAAGTCTACCAAATGGATGTTAATTCAACATTTCTGAATGGTGAATTAGAAGAAGAAGTTTACATCGAACAACCTGAAGGTTTTCTACTATCTGAAAAATAAGACTATGTTTTGTAGGATAAAGAAGGCTCTATATGGTCTCAAGAAAGCTACGAGAGAATGGTATGATTGTCTTGATGGATATCTACATCAACAAGGGTTCAAGAAAGGTATTGTTGATAACAATATTTATGTACAAATAGATAAAGATAATTTAACAATCATTGAGGTATATGTGGATGATATAATCTTTGGTAGAAATGATGATCGACTAAGTAAGAACTTTGATACAAATATGCAAAGTGAGTTCTAGATGTCAAAACTTGGTGATGAAATACTTCTTAGGGCTTCAAATATCTCAGCAAGAGAAAGAAATATTTATATGTCAAGCCAAGTACATCAAGGAAATTCTCAAGAAATTCAAAATGGAAGATTGAAAACTCGTCCTTACTCCGGTGGTAACATGTTGCAAATTGAGCATAGCCGTATCATCTAAGGATGTGGATCAAAGGTTGTATAGATCTATGATTGGTATTATTCTATATGTAATAGCATCCCAACTAGATGTTATGAAAGAATTTGGACAAGTAGCAAGATCCAAGCAACACCAAAAGAATCACATATTATTTCCGTCAAAAGAATTCTTTGATATCTAAAGGGAACAATAGAATATGGCTTGTGGTATCCCAAGGGTAAAAATATCATTATTCAAGCCTTTACAGATGCAAATTGGGTAGGAAGCGTTGATGATCGTAAGAGTACTAGTGGAGCGACATTATTTGTAGGTGGTTGTCTCATATCATAGTTGAGCTAAAAGCAAACCTCAATCTCATTATCTACAACAGAAGAAGAATACATTGCAACGATAGCTTGTTGCACTCAAATCCTTTGGATGAAATGTTTTTTGCAAGATCTTCAAGTACAATTCAGCGAGCCTATTCCCATATTCTGTGATAACACTAGTTCCATCAACATCTCCAAGAATCCTATAATGCATTAAAAAACTAAACAGATTCTGATGAAATATCATTTTTTTAGAGAAAAAGTTGCGGAAAAGAATATCAAACTTAAATATGTTAGTAAAAAAGAACAAAATGCTGATATATTTAGTGAATATTTACCTCGTGAAGTATTTGAATATCTTCACTAGAAGCTTGGGATTCTCCCAAGTTCTCATTATATTTTCCTTATTCATAAAATAAATGGGGAGTGTAAGTGTGTACAGGTCCATAGGATGATTGTGTGTGAGAGGGAGTTACCATTTGAAATTGATGTAAAAGGAGGAGAGAATGTTTTAGGAAGAGGTTTCATGATTTCAGGGGGAGTACTTGTGTTTCCGTCAATGCTAAAGGGGAATATTGTTGATCAGTGGTTGCCATTGATGTCAACCCAAGCAGCACTAGGGGCTACTCCAATCTTGCATGGAAATTTTGACTTGAAATATTACTCTATTCTGAGTCAAGGATATTGGCAATGGTTTCTACTAGTCGATATGTTTCCGTTGATATATAGAACACCACATAATTCTTCACGGTTTGAGAGATATTCATGTTTGAATTTAGTAACCCTAGTTAGTGGGATAAAACCCCATAGGGTTGTGGCATGAAACTAATCATTGGTTATGGTCATTTAATAGTAAATAATTGATAATTTTTTAAGCTTCTAAAATCCCTCCAACATTAACTTGTTGAATACCCTCTCAACCTAAGAATTTATATAAATTTTGATCCTCATATCCTCCTCATGTAAGGATTTTGCTACTAAAAACATACCATCATGGAATTTTCGCTATAATTTTTTTTTTGTGAAGCTTCAAATGTTGAAACAAAAACCCACTAGGGTGAAATCCTGATGAATCTTGTGTCCAAATTTCAGATCTTGGTTCTCTATATCTTCAGAGATATGATATGTGGAAGTTACGGTTTTTGTAGGTTTCCGTATTTCCTCTCAAAGAGGCGACCTTGGGAAAATCATGATAACTCTCTCTCTGAGAAGTAGATTGGAATTTTGTAAAAAGTGGCAGATGGTGCATGGAATGTAGTTTTCTTTGTATCAAATTGAAAGAAGAAGGAGGAAATAGTGACACGTGGCACACCGTACAAGTTCGCTCTAATGAACTAGTCCATAATTAGGTCATTGTGAGAGATTGGGCATAACTTTGCCTTGAAGAATCCAAATCAGGTTTGTTACATGTTATTTTGTCACCATGAAATTTGATTGTCCATATAAGTCTATCAATACCTATATTATGCTCCCATAAAAGTTTACCTCCACACTTTTTATAGCCTTTTCCTGTGGGTCCGCGGATACTTCATCTATAAACCGCGGCAACCCCTACACATTCTACTACTAAAACCTATAGACCCCCATAAAAAGTCGAATTAAAGAAAAAATAAATTCTAGAAGCCTAGCTGGTCGAATATTCTCCCAACTGGAAGCTTCTATAGGCGCGATCAGTTCGAGCTTTATCCCTCCACTCATGGAGCTTAGCCCTTGGTCCATGGAGCTCTAATCCCTTCATGATAGGAATCCATCTCCCTCTTCATGGAAGCTGAAACTACTTCCATTTCCCTATAAATTGAGTTCAAGTTTCAGGCTGAAGGGTAGATGCTAAGCTAAAAGATTGTAGCTTGTATATGGTAGTTGCTGAAGAAATTCCCAAGTGTGCATAATCTCTACACTAGTTGTTGTTGGCATGAGAATGATCACACCCTTATGTCCATAACTCTATGTTGGTATTCAGAGAGGAAGGATTGTCAAACTGAAGGAGGAATGATTTTTCAGGACCCCGGGAGAAACCTGTACGACATCAAGGCATCAGGTTGTAAGGTTACTCTTTTCATTCAAGATAATACATATGGATCTCTTTTTCTCATTGAGTTGTTCTTGTGCTTATTGAATAACATAAATACTTAGACTCCTTGATCACCAAGTTAGAATAACTTTTCTTAATTATTATATGTTGCAGATGCTTTTATTCTTTTGTCTGTCTTTGATTGCAGGTTCTACCTATTGGAGAAGCCTCTTTGGAGCAACTAGATAAAAGACTGCATCGAACATTGGATTTCAAGGTAGGGGCATGTCCTCTTTCTTTTTTTATAATAATTATGAAATGCAATTAGTCTAGAGAAAAAGGTTTCCAAATGGACGTTTTTTTTTAGCTATTCGTAGAATACTAGGGATATCGCTCTTGTCTGCAAGAGGGATTAATCTGCATAAAAAATTGGCAAATCCACTGGGGAGAAGAGCTTAGTTTTATTTTTTTATTTTTCAGTTTGAATTTTGGAAGTTTTCTAATTTTGACTTATCTAAGACTGGGTTGGGTAGATAAATTTTTAGAATCCCTGAAAAGAAAAGCTGAATATTTTTTTTTTTTGTGTTTTCCTTGCCTCTGCGGTTTTCATTTGAAAATAGTGTGGCAGCCTCCACGGATTTTAGTTCAAAACAGTGCAGTATCGATCTATTTTCCATTAGAAACTGCGGACATTTGGAAATTTTTAAAAAAAAATTAAAATTATCTTTTTAGGAGCCAGATTACCTGATTCTTTGTGTTTGCCCCAGTTTATCTTAACTGTCAAATCTTATGTGTGAATTTCTTTTCAGCAACTTTTACTTTTGTGTGATTTTCAATCCTATTTGCATTTTATGAGTGAGTGTTTGCTCCACTTTCTTGATGCTCCATATAATATACGTTCATTTACCTCAGCTTACTGGTATGATGATATTGTCTTTCTGAGCCGTTAAGATCATTACAAACCTTACTTTTATGAAAATTGATTCTTTTTCATTTGCAAATTTGGAAGAGCTTTTAGCTTATTAAAGTCTGATTTTCCACACCAAAGAATTTTTGGATGTTTTCATTTCTGCTGAGATAAGTGGAATTTTTTCTTAGTCTAATCACAAAACTAGGAGAAAATGTCCTCAAACTTTTTAGATAGACTTCAAAATTAGATTTTTCTTTGATTTTGAGTTTTATGTTTTTAGAGTTTTAGATATAGTTTTATTTTGGAAATGGTTTGTTTATTGATTTGTATTTTTTGATCTGTTTGATTAAAGGAATTTTATTTCAAAAGAGTAATTGACCATTTTTGCAAATTGAGTTCTCTAGGAAATCGTCTTCTTTTCAAAGATTTTTTATGAATGAAAGAATTGGTGCTTTGAAAATTGTTAAATCTCTCAATCTTTCCCTTAAATAAGATTCATTGAAAAGAAAAGAGTTGCACTTCTCATTTATATGCATTTAGCATATTTTTGAGTCGGGTCACAAACATCATTGAAGTTTCAACTCGGTACCTTTTGTCTTAGGCAACAACCAAATTAAAAAAAACACTTTAATAAAAATTAATCTAGATATTTTACATTTTCTAGGGCTCATTCCACCAACATAGCTTAGGCTAGTGTCTTGGAACAGGTTGTAATTAACATTCTAATACAGTTTAAACAAACAAGTAGAAATCTTGTGGTAGGAAAATCCAATTGTAGCATTTGTGCTCTGGGAAGCTCTTCTTAAAAGAGTCAAGCATGAGATCATGTCGAAACCAGTGAGGTAACCATACCTATATCGTTGTGAAAGATAATAGATGTGCATGTATTACAAATGGTAAACCTCAGATAGACCATTGTCGAGGAGCCTGGGATCACTTGTTGGCAAACCTTGGATTTACCATATCAAGGAGCCTTCAAGCGGATTGAGCTTGTTACTCTGCCCTTGCATGTAAATCAGATCGTAGATTTTTCCCCTAGGTACATTTGTTCCATTGGTGACCTTAGTGACTATAATATTTAGGATTTTTTCCAGGGTGACGATGGAGGGAAGGTCCACTGGACCTGGAACAAATGTCGCCTAGACTCACTTAGACTTTTCGGAGGGTACTCTTCACTTCGAGATGGAATAAGTATAGGGACTTGCACCATACTATTTCATTAAGCAGGTTGTCAGGGTAACTGTTCCAACTACCAATTTTTCCACATTAGAATTCTACCATGTTGGATTTCATCACCAACTAGTGTTTTTAGTGTGGAAACATACTGTTTGTGTGTGGATTGCTCTCTTAGATTTTGTAGGCATGTGTTTCGATTTGATTATTTCCTTAGCGAATTTAGGTTTATTTTGTTGAAATTTTATTTGATTTTGTGTGTCTCAATTTTTAACCATGGATGAATTACCAAGACATTCCCGTAGAATGCAGGGCAAACCCCCTGAGTACACACCAAGTCAGTTAGAAGAGATTAAATCTGAAAAAGGCCAACAATCAAGGACTGGATCAACTAAAAAAGAGGAAAAATCAGTAATAATACATCCTAATTACGAAGTAGATCAACCTCAAACAGCAGAAAGTTCTGAAAGAAAAATATCAATTTTTGAACTAGTTGAACATGCTTCCACAAATAGTGAATTACCAACTACTGAGCATGAAATTTCTAAACCATAAACTAAACCTGCTATGTCTGAGCTTGCTTTAGAGTTCATAACTCCAATCCCTGGTTGTCCTGATTCACCTCGAGTGAAGTTTTGCATCACTAAAAACCTTCCTCTTGGTGTCATTAGCATTGAAGAGATTACTGACACAGAAGAAGAATTTGTTCTTCCTTCACATCAAGAATCTTTATATCTTAGGTCAAGTAAATCGATTTATTACTATAGCCCTTTCAAACAAGATCCTTGGTACTCTCAGTTAACCAAATTTCTACACAATTCGGATCTCAACTATTCACCACCTCGCATTCCCTTTTACGCCATACCAAGAGGTAATTACATACCGTCATTAAACATGTCTGGTGAGTCATCCATGTTTACTACATCACCAGAAACTTATTTGTATGGTGGTCCATCAATTCCTTCAAGATACCAGTTGCTTTCTGGTACTTTCTCAGGATCATCTCCCTCTCCCAAAAAACTTATACATTCACCTAGTCCAAATGAATCTCATACCGAAAATTTGAATGTGGAACAACTCTACATGATGTCTGGAAACATTCCTAACCCTGAACCTCAAAGTAGAAATTTACCGCCTGGGGGGCAACCTCAAGGTATTAATTTACCACCTGGGGGGCAGCCTCAAGGGTTGTATATACTGCGAGGGCAGTACATACCTCAAGGACAATATCAACCTCAAGGGAAGTACTCTTTTTAGGGTCCGCAACCTCTTCAAGGACAGTACCCTATGCTAGGGAAAAAATATTGACAAGGACATCAGCCTCCTTTAGGTCCGCAGTTTTATCAGGAACAACAATTTTTTTAGGGAGGTCAATATTTTAATGGAAATTATCTAGCCAACTATCAGAATTAGGTTCCAAATTATCAACCTGGTTATGGTCCATCTTACGAATCACAACCTTCAATGGGAGCTCCATATCCTCGAGTAAACATGGTGTGGAATCCATCTTTATATCAACAGAATTTGCAACCTAATGCGCAAGTACCTTATAATCATCGTGTTCAGCCAGTTGCTTACAATCAAATGCAACAAACTGTCCAACCTACGCTTCAAGTTATACCAAAGGTATCTACACCTAGTAGTGTTCAACAACCTGGTCCGAGTACACCTAGAACTCCACCTCAAACTGCTGCACCAACTTCTGTTCAACAACCTACCAGACCTATCCCTGGAATTTTTGTAACCCCTATTTCTACAACCCCTCAAGTATCACAACTGATCCCTCAAGTCACTACTCATAAACCTAGACCCACGGTTCAGACTACTGTTCAGATGTTTCGGGACAACCTGGTACAAGTACAATTGTAACAACGCAACCTTATATAGGCCAGTTTCTTTATCAACCATATCAAGGGTAGTATTAATATGGACCTGTAGCAAAAAATCCAGTATACCAACTATTGGCTCAAGGGGTCTTGACCTAGGTTCGTATGTTCAAGGTTTGCCAACAAAACCCTATACTACTGGCCCTTTCGACAGTGACCTGCTTGCACAGGCCAAAGTCTCACCTGAAGTAGTATGGGTGGGTGCTGGAACTAGGTTTCTGCACCCTAGGAGAGGGTAGGTAAGTCAAGAAGAGCTGCATTCACCCTTATAGTGACCCGATCTGCTATCACAGAACATAGATTCCCTTTGCATCGTGTGCATCAGCAATATGACTCACATAAATCAACAAATCATGAATTCATATAAAAATACACAGATATTCCAGATATTCTTGTATGAAGCAAGTAGAACAAACCCAGATCACAGCATAAATAAGTACAAAATTATATTCAAAACTTAAACCAATAACACAACAGCATATATTAAGTAATCAAGACATCACAGATTCATATCACAGTAATTCCAGTGGATTTAGAAAGGCAACAATACTTCCGCATTCATTAATCTTTCAGACTTACTTACAAAACCCCAAAAACCCAACCTGTGCACATAGCAGTAGGGTCCGCACACAGTGGGATAGAGGCCCTCTACGCACATAACAGCAAGAGTCCTTACCCAACAACCCTGACCAGGTCTATCAGCAGCAAACTCTTATCATTCTTAGCTTGTCCTACAACTCAAAAAGGTTCAACTACTTATACTATTTTAGCCTATGCATCCAATGGTCTGCAAACCATGGTTTGTGGACTCATGGTCTACCGTTGACCCATTTAAAATGCTTTAGGGGCTTTGACCCACCCGAAAACCCCTGTGCTATACTAAATATAATCAGAAATATACAAAATGGACTAGTTTCGCAACTTTTTAGGAGACCTTGTTCCAACACTAACATCAACCATACCGTAGTTACACATATTAGATACCAGCTCAACCTCAATATGGTACAGCTAACCCTGGTTATCTAGGAGGCATTCCAATCTCAACTGCAAAGGCTATTCTAGTTTATCCTGGATATCCTCCTCTTGGTATTGGTATAGTTCCTCAAGGTTATCAATTTGCTCAGCAGGATCCTAACTATCGGTTACCATTCATAGCAACTTTGGATTTACCAGATTTGTCACGCCTAATGAACAATCAAATGTATTATCTTCCATTTTGGCTGCCAATGCCAAATACGTTTCCCAGTGATATTCCTAAGTTCAAAGGTAAATCAGGAGAAGACCCTTCAAATCATGTCATGACTTACCACCTCTGGTGCGCATCCAACTCTTTAATCGATGATTCCATTCGATTAAGACTGTTTCAGAGAACACTGATAGGTTTAGCTGAAAAGTGCTATATTGAACTACCACATGGCTCATTCAACAATTTCAACATGTTAGCAACAACTTTCTTAACACATTTTCAGTTGCTAGTCCAATACGAAAATGGCATGGAACTCTTAACTTCATTAAAATAGTCTACGTCTACATATATTTCAGATCACATACATGAATGGAGACGTAGAAGATGTTTAGTGAAAATTTTCATTCCGGATCAGATCTTGGAATAATGGTTTATTGAATCATTACTTCCAAAGATCACTGAATATGTGGCTAAGGGAGGTGTTGTTACCGAAGAATAGGTCATTGCTCAAGCACAATACTTAGACCTTTTATATACACAGTCTCGTACTTTATATGAAAAAAATTCTTGACTTACCACATCTCAGTCAAATAAATGCAACTCCTTCAGGTTCTCATGTTGAAGACGGCGTAATTGGTTTAGTTAGCGCTAATAAGAGTAAGAAGAAGTCCTCAAAAACTACTTCTCATATCATGACTTTACCAGATTCACGGAAAGGAGATTCTTCCCTTGAAACTTCTGCTGACATTCATGTTGTAGATTCATCTACATCTAAATCTAAAACTAGTAATAAGAAGAAAGGAAAGAATTTAAAAAAAAAAATTGTCTCCCAAAGAGAAAACCGAAAATAATTAACCAGCTGATGAAAAGCGGAAACCTCATTATCCTTGTCTTATCCGTGATGAGGATCAATTTACCAAAGAGTGGCCACATTTGTCCAAGGTCTCTAAATTTATCAAAGGTTCACCCATACCCGCTGTCTTGAAGGATCCTTTTCCTACTCAAGATAGCAAAATGATAGGATCTTCTTCACATTCATCGACAGATATTTTAATGATGTCTAAGGTTATGGTTGCGATGTGATTGCAAGACTATGGAACTAAAAATCCTATAACTGGTAAAGAGACAGAAAATTCTACTAAAAAACCAACTATATCTCCTTCAGTTTCTAATCCACTTCACATTGAGAAACCTAATCCTGATCTAGTGATTAAAACTCTTACTAAAGATGTACTTCTAAAATAAGCTTAATCCACATGTGAGAGCTACTCAGAATTAAAAAATTGTTGAAGATTTGGCGATATCCCCTTCAATAATGTTGGCCTTAAAAGTGATAAAATCATGTCCAACACAAAGGAAATTACTATTATCAGCTATCGAAGCTATTGACCCTCAGGATTCTAACCTCATGGTCTTTGATCTAGAAAATTTTACACTGAGATTCCCTCATCAGATGGCTTTTCAGATACCAGTATTAGTCAAATCCAGATGAATTTTTTGAACTTTAATTGATGAGGGGGCATCCACATTTATAATGTCATGAAACTGTTGGAAAATTATTGGTTCTCCAACACTCAACCAATCACCGAAAATCCTTAAAGCCTTTGATGGAGGAGGATTTCATCCTTACGGAATACTCCAAGATCTACCTATAGAAGTAGAAGGAAAAAATGTTAATCTAGACATGGAAGTTGTTGATGCCCCTCTGGATTACAAAATTATTTTGGGTCATAGCTGGTCTTATGCCATGACTTTTTTCGTTTCATCCATCTTTCGGTTAGTTGGTTTCCTCATAAAGGAATTTTTTTTAAAATTGATCAATTTTCATATTATTTGTTCGAACCTGCTTCTACGGACAGTATCCAACATGTTGGAAAATCAAATATCCAATATGAAGATGTTGGGGTAGGTTTAGTAAAGGACTCTGCTATGATGGGAACTTTCTCTATGTCTCCACCCAATGTACCTCGTACCATTTCCAACATGAATATGATTTCATCAAGCACTATACCATTCAATGACACTTGGGTAGTGCCTTCAGAATCAGAACTGGACTCTTTCAATGGCGATATTCCTTTGAGCCCTTTTGAAATGGAATATGTGGCAATACAGTCATATTCTAACACACTTTCAACTACTCCTAATCAAATGAATGTGATCACCAAAGAATCTACTTCTTTATCAAGCTCAGCCTTGACATCACTTTCTGATCCTTTTCAACAAGTGTTTCACACTAATGAAAGTATTCGAGAATTTTTGTAATTGGATGTGCTGTAACTCTTAGGGACAGCCTTGAGTTGTTAAAGACTAGTGCCTAGGACATCTTATGCCAAGAGGGTTTAGGAAGATTTTGTGAGCTTGATAATATAAGGCCTCTTATTATGAAAAGGATTTAAAGTTTTCTAGGATGGGACCAAGACATCAGAAACATAGAGTAGATAATAATGACATCCAGTAGTAGAACATAAGGGTCAATAAGCATACATCAAAGGCAGACCCGGATTTAACTGCTGTGAGGAGGGCCGAACATGAAACCAGTGAACAGTTATCAAAATAAATGAGTGCAGAAACAACAACAAAAAATGAAGGAAATATTAACAACATGCAGGCTTATTCTAGCATAAGAATCCACCCAAGCTAATATTATAAGAAAGAGGGAGAATTTGATGTAGAACAAGAACGGAATATCGTGCTTCGAGCCATATTTAAAGTGCAATAGATAGATAGATATGAGTACCTTTTCATAGATAAATTCACATCTGAATAATCAGCACTCACATTCCGAAAGCTTACGATACAAAGAGAGTAATTGAAATACCATGAACATTTGTATTAAAGCACAACAGAGGGAATACAAACTGTAACTTATCTCATAAGGAATCCATTACACAATATAAAAACTCTGTTTTAGTTTTCCCAACGAGATATTTCAACATACACTATGAAAATGCCTCAAAACTTTACAAAAAGGAACATTCACAACTAGCAGTCTCTATTCTAGAGAATATGGAACCCTCTCTCAGCTTTTGATTGCATCCTTTATACATTTTTTCTGAGCCTTTACAAAATATATTTCTTAAACAAAATATTCCCTCAGATATCTTTTTGTTGGGGTCTCTATCAAAAAAAAAAATAATGATGAGGAAAACGACATCTCATCACATACATTGTGGCCTAGGAGAGGCTCTTAACTAAAACAACAATAGTAAACTAAAAATAGAAAATGCATAGGGTGAAATCTAGATTTCACCCAATATTACAAACTTAAGAAATAAAAGTAAAAAGGCCGCATGGGCCACATCATGGGTTTCATGTTTTTTGGCATGACAGAGCGCCTGATGCCTTCAGAGGTGGCCGAATTGATGATGGTGATGAGCTCGTTCTGTGGCCGGAAACATACAAATACTATTGAGAGGATGTGGGAGCTGGAACATGAGCATACTCACTACATTTCTGCCACACTTCTTCCCCCGGAGCTGGCATCGTGGAAAATGTCTCAACCAATGCCTGTATGTCTGCGAGTTCTGTGTAATCCACTCGAATAGATAGAAATTGTCTGACCTGGAAAAGGAGGAAGAATTATTTGTCCAGAGCAGTTACGATTGTCTCGGATTTTAGGCGGGAAGACTTCTTAGAGGGGGAATTAGTCCTGTTCATTACATCCCTCACTTTCTATTCATAGGAAGTCAGTTCGAGGAAAGAAAAGCTGTGTCAAGGTGCCAAAATGATGAATTCAGGCACTGGGTATGTGGCTAGCACTATCTGATAGTAAAAACCTGACTCGACCACTCTGAACATATCCTGACCCTTTAAATACTTCTTGAAAAACCTAGGTCTAACCTGGGCTACACTGAAAGGGTAGGACGGATCATGGATTCGGGCGTGGGCATCGACAAGGGGTTCTGGTCTAGGGATAGTCCTGGTTTCGTGGGCTTGAGGGGTTTCAGGCTCAGACTTCCTAGACTTCATCTTCCCCATGGCCATTTGAAAAACAAAAACTGAAGGAAGATAGAGAGACGAGGGAATGGCTAAATACCTGAAAATATTGAAGGAATCAGAGGGGAAAATGACACAAGACCTGAAAACGACCTAGTACTGGAGTTCACCCTTAGCTGCACGACAAAACCTGTAAGAAACAAATATTTTACCTAATTGGGGAATGATACAGGGTTAAATCGACCTAATTTTTATGGAGAATGAGGCGAGGAAAACAACTGTAGGGCTGATGTTATAAGGACGTCAACAGTGGGATGCGTGGCGGTTGACCATTGGCTTAAGGGTGCTAGGTAGATGAGAGCCATGCGTCGGTGTCAAGCTAGTACCGGTCTCGTACCACCTTCCCTAGGACTTACCTTACCTTTACTTACAAAGCGACAGGTGTTCTCTTGGGTGGGTCCACTCAATACTCCAGCGGGGTTTGGAAAAGCTTCGCGTTCCCTTCCAACACCCCACGGAAGGCTTACCATTCATCCTCCCTGCGCATGACGTCATATGTTTCCAGGGGTAGACCTCTAATTTACCTCACCCGTCCTTAGTACCCCTGGAACCGTGTACGTGTAGCTTCACCTTTGGCTGTCTGATATATGACTATGACCTCGCTTTTGTTTATTTTTTAAAAACCTTAAGTTTTGTGCCCACACTCTTTTCATGAGAGAAATTCGAAACATACCACCTTTATGCTTTCCTGCCCCACTTATCCTTTCTTATTTTATTTAAGTTAATCCTCTTATCACTTGGGGTGAGTGCTAACCAAACAACATTGGCTCCACTTGGGGATGGCACGTTCATCCTCGGACATGCCGAGAACTTTTCAGACCACTTGTAAACTTTTCCTTGAGAAACAAATCCTCATCAAAATTTCAACATTCTCGTGTCAAAACAAAACAACAAACATAAATGTAAAAGCAACAAGTATGTAAAATATATACAGTCGGCCTCTGCGGGCCTGGTCACTATTGAAAATAGGGCTTTAGGAACTACCCATTTACAGGCGCCTCGATCAAATCGCCTTCTAAGTCCTCCAACATGAAGGTATTGTTGCCTTTAACCTCTGCAATCTTGAATGGCCCGAACCACAGCGGTTCGAACTTTCTGTGCTTACCTTTCTCGGCTCTTCTAATGTCCCATCTCAGTACTAAATATCCAAACTGCATTTCCTTGTCTTTGGCATGTTGATCAAACAAACCCTTCATTTTTTCTTGATATTCTCCCAATCGGTTATTCACGTGATTCTGAGTCTCTTCTAGCTCCACCAGCTAGTTCATTCTTATGATAAGATCTTTGGGCTATTCTTGGCTATCTTGTAGAAAATTGGCCACAATCAAAGCGAGATGAATTGGGAAAACTGCTGCTCACCCATAGACCAATTCGTATGGGGACTTGCCTATCGATCGTTTGTTAGTAATTATGTTCGTCCACAGTGTGAATTTAAGCTGAGAGTCCCAGTTTTTATGAATTTCTTTAATGCCCTCACCAATGTCTTGTTGGAAGACTCATCCAGTCCATTTTCTTGGGGATAATAGGTTTTAGAATGCCCAAGGTGATATTGTATTGCTGACAGAAATTGGTGAATTTGGCAGAATTGAAAGCCTAAGAATTATCAGTCACAACCTTAGCTAGACAGCCGAATCTGGATATGATATTATCCTCTAGAAACTTGATCAAAACTACGTTAATGGTGTTTCTTACTAGTATAGCCTCTACCCACTTGGTGAAGTATTCGGTAGCAATTAGGATCCACTTATGCTCACCACTGGATGCTGGGTGGATTTCCCCGATGAAGTTGATCCCTCATTACTGAAAAGGCTCTTGTATATGTACTAGGATCATGGGTAAGGGTGCAAACTTCTATTTTTCAGTGAATCTCTGACACTTCTCACACGCCCTGACCCAAGCATGTACATCTCCGAATAATTTGGGCCAGAAAAAGCTCGCTTTCAAAATCTTGCGGGCTGTAGACCGCCAACTGTAGTGGCCTCCACAGATGCCTTCATGGAATTCAGCCATGACCTCCTCCACTTCAGACTCTGTGAGGCACAAGAGCAGGATTCCTGAAGGATCCTTCCAATATAGCTAGCCATTTGCAGCAATATACTTTTGTGACTTCAACCTCAACGTTTGATATTTAGCTTTATCGAAGTTCAATGGGCACCTGAGGGTTAAAAGGTATTCCACAACATCCTTATACCAAACACTGATCAGATACATCATGTGTGTTTTTTGCACAGTATTTTCTATCCTGGGATGTTCATTCATGCCTTCAAGTAACTCTCCAACTCCCATGGATACATTTTTTCCCAGAGCCTAATAGTTTAACTCCAACAAAATTTTG
Organism: Pinus albicaulis; assembly: GCA_034641835.2. Taxonomy (NCBI): domain Eukaryota; kingdom Viridiplantae; phylum Streptophyta; class Pinopsida; order Pinales; family Pinaceae; genus Pinus; species Pinus albicaulis. Next base: position 650,850,302 of record CM076569.1, read on the forward strand.
GCCAAACCCTATCCCTTGATAAGCTTCGTAGGGCGAATATCTAATTCATATTCTTGGATCTTGGTGATCCATTTACCTCTTTTTCCCTCACTGCCTCCTTGAATCAGGATATATTTCATAGTGGTCATAGTCACAAAAGCAGTTATGGCTGATTGCAGTACATACATTCAAAAAGATTTTAGGGATTTTACCAGGGCATACGCTTGCTTCTCTAAAATGTTATACTTCAACTCGACATCACGAAGTACTTGACTGAAAAAGGCGATGGGCTGCCCATACCCTTCCTCATTTTTTTGTAGTAATACAGTGACTATAGTATGTGGGGACACAAATGAGAAGATCAAGAATGGCTTACTATAATCTTTTCCTACCAATACTGGGGCTTCTGCGAAGGCACTCTTAATTCTACTGAACGCTTCTCTTGATTCAGTCGTCCATTTCACATCACTATTTTTCTTAAGCATCTCAGTGATACGTCGAACTATTTCTGCGTAGTTTGGGATGAATCTTCTTAGAAAATTTATGCATCCAAGAAAAACCTGAACCTCCTTCTTGTTTTGAGGTAAGGATATATCGTTAATCACCTCTACTCTTTTTGGATCAATATTCACTACTGCTTTAGTTACAATGTGCCCTAGTAATTTTTCTTCTTCTAAAGCAAACATGGAATTTTGAGGGTTTAGGGACAAACCATACCTGCGACACTTGTCGAAATTTCGGTGCAAATATTCAATATGTTTAGCATCATCCTTTGAAAAAACGGTGATATCATCCAGAAATACCACCACGAACTTGTCTTTCTCTCCTACGAAAATGATGCCCATCGCCCTATGGAAAGTGGCTCCCGCATTTATCAAGCCAAAAGGCATTTGAGCATACATGAATGTACCCCATGGCGTGGTGAAGGCTGTCTTATTTTAGTATTTAGGGAGAACTAACACCTGGTTATATCCAGAAAATCCATCCATCATGGACATTCGAGAAGATCCAACCACTTTCTGCAATATGTCATCCATTTTTGGGAGGGGGTATTCATCCTTAAAGGATGCCCTGTTCAAGTTCCAAAAGTCTACACATAACCTTATTTCTCTGTTCTTCTTTCAGATTGGGACCAGGTTGGCTACCCATTCTGAATATCTCAGAGGCACAATGATTTTATCCTTCAACAACTTCTTGATTTCTTTCTCTATGGAAGGAAGCAGTAAAGGGTTAAATTGTCTTAACTTTTGCTTATGTGGCTTGGAATCTCCCCTCAGTGGGATTTTATGCTGAATAATATTAATATCAAATGTTTTCAGATCTTGGTAGGACCAAGTGAAAACATCCTTGTAGGAATGGAACAGTTGAAAGTATTGTTCTCTGTATTCTTCTAGGACTCCCTTAGATAATTTGACTATCTTGGGACCCTCTTCTGTTCCAATGTTGACATCCTCTACTTGAGCTTCTTGAGTCACTTTATTAGGGATAACGGGGACGTCATTTTTATTGAACAGTCTTTCCAAAGGCACTAGACCTCTAGGGATTACATTCCCTTTCAGTTGCAACACCCTATGTCCAGCCACCGTCTCTTGCCATTTATTTTGGGGCTGTTCTTCAGTCTCTTGCTCTTCTCCGATATCAATGACCAAGTTAGAGAACTCTCTGATTGTTTCCATGAGGCATTTCAATTGCTCCTCATCCTCAAACACCTACCAGTGTTTGATGTTATCTGGTATAGAGGGACGATAACGCATGTTGGCCGGATAAATTGATCTTATGGACAAGACCTATCTCCCTAGTATCAGAAGATAGTCTAGCAATAAATAGACAATTAAATATATATTTCTCTAGATATATCATGATTTATAAGTAAATGCTACAAAGGTGTTATGATCCTACCTTGATCCAATGCTTTGTTTGTAGTAGTTATCCTTCACTTGCCTGAAAGAGCTATCTTTGAAGATCTGCAATCACAAACAAACAAGCATCAAATAGCACTTGCATAGCATATATTCATAAATCATATCTATTATGGTGATCAAGGAATCCATAAAATAAACAATCAATTGACAGCTTATTGAGAAAAACAAACTTATTTGTATTAACTTTGAAATAGTAGAAGAACCTCACAACCTTTTCAGCCTTGATGTTGAATAGGTCTTCCCAAGGTTCAAAGCAGGAATTTATTTTACTCTGACAAGCCTTGCACTCTTCTAACCGAGATACATACAGGTATGCAATCTTTCCTCATAAAATCTCAGCTAAAGGAGTCTAAGTTCCAACAACACTTTACCTCAAATAACACTAAAGCTTGAACTCATCAATTGTTACATTGTAACCCTTTGAGGTTGCCTGATGCCTCTTTTTATAGTGCAAAAGAGGAGGTTACAGTTCCACCTATGAAGGGATAGAATCCTCCTTCAAAGGGATAAGCTCCTTACATCAAGGGGTTAGCTCCTTAAGGCATGGGATACATGAACCTGAAAAGAGCAGACTTTCAACCGCAAGATTCCTTCCAGAAGCTTCTAGAAATGACTGAAAGTGAGCTTTTTAGAGTTTACTTGCACCTTTTTAATATTTTACAGGGGTCTGCACCCTTAACACAGAGAAAGTGCAGTCAGCTACGCAAGAGACATGACCATTAGGTGTGGGACCGCAGGTAAGACAAAGAGAAAGTGCGATATCAAAGTTTTAGAGACTTTTGAGAGCTTTTCTCTTATTTTCAAGGCTTTATATGAGGAACTGATGTTTTTGGACTTGAAAAGGAGGAAATTATGAGTGACAATGAGCTCATACGGACAATGAAATGTCAAGGTGACAATTTTTTAGTGCAACAGATTGCCCCCTAAAGTGTGAAGTCTGTAATAGATGAAGATAGAGTCTGTCATGTATGAAGAGTGAAGTAATTTATCATTTCAAGGATCATCACCCCAGTCGGAACTTGTAAAAACATTTAATGAAAAATATATATATGTAGAAATATCATCACTGAGGTAGGCATTCCCATACTCAGATCAAAACTAACTAAAAATTTGACTTAAACTGTTATAATATAGGAATGATTTTTCAATACATCAACAGTATAGAATATGTAGACATAGTATGGACGCAGCCATCTGTTTATGAATAGTCCACTATATAAATGAATAAAAAAATTCCTCACAGTATGGATGTTAGAAAATAGATCCAGGGTCTTGATTTCCACTTCTCGAACTAGTACGATTCTATCCATGTGAATGAATGTGTCGAAGTCGAACATGGTAGAAACCAATTGATTACTAGTCAATAATGTGAATTGTTAACAAGTGTAAGAGTAACCACCAGTAATGTTAATGGCCCTCAAAGTACTCAGTACAATCCATGAAATGTGAATGAATGAGCTGAAGTCGAACATGTCACAGAATCATTCGATCAAAGGTCAATGATGCAAACTATCGTCGAAGGTGAGAAACATGCCACTGAGGCATGCAGATTTCAAGGTACTAACGATTTCTAGATCAACTTCCTAGATAATGAGTTGTCGTCGATAGAAAGTGATCCGTCATAGGGAAGCCCACAACACGAAATCATAGATCAAGTTTTGAAGAAATATATTAGCAAGGACTGACTCAAGGATGGTCAAAATGGAAGAAAAATATTTTGCAGATGAATATTTTATTTGAATTGTCCTCTTGAACACATAACGACACTGCAGATGGCTTGGTGACAATTGACCCAAAGCTAATACCCAGAAACCAGCTGAAGACTTTCAATATGGTTTGATTAACTATTAGGCAAAGGATTTTCCCAACCTAGGTGAACAAAAGTGTCATGTTCAAGACTGGTTAATGGATTTTCGAATAATCAAAATGTAACAAACAGGTTTGTTTTTCTCTATTTTTCCCCACCATTTCTAGTAAGTACCTCTTTATTTTTTACAAGCTTGAGGAGGATAAAATTTGCTTGTTTATAAGCTCATCCTTCGGATGATTCCAACTTAGTTTAAAATTCAAACCCTAAGAAGGAGTGGTTCATTCCTATTTTAAAATTGAACAGGTCCTTTACTGTTAAATTTTAATGAGTCCAGTATAGGAGAAACTCGGTGTTTTTCAATTTAAGGGAGTCAGAAGAAAAAACTTAAGAAAACTCCATGGGTGTAATTTTTCATAAATTTAGTCTCTCAGGCCCGAAAAAGGATAAAATAATGCGGGAGAGAACTCTATTGACCATGATTATTCAATGTATACCTTTTTAGTAAATAGTCCATTTCAGTCCATAAAAGGGGTAAACTTATACTGAAGGGATGACCGTTCATTTCCTTTAACGAGTTCGAATAGTCAAGTACTTAGCAATCTTTTCATGTTTAGAGAGTCTGAAAAGGGCTTAAAAGAGAAATCCATGTTTTGATTTTTCGTAAGTTTTAATGAGTTCAAAAAAGGGATAAAAATGTACTCATATGCCCAACTTTCAATTTAATTTACGAGTAGGAAAAGACGGAAAGAACTCGACATTTTCTTGTAAGTTTTACGAGCATGAAAAGAATAGCAAAAGAAGCTTGGGATTTTCATGAGTTTAACGAGTCTCGAAAATAAAAAACGAAATGGACTCAGGATAGGTTTCATTTTTACACAAGCTTGAAACATAGGAAAAATTATGCTTGAGAGTGGTTTCATTTTTACACAAGCTTGAAACGTAGGAAAACTATGCTTGAAAGTGGTTTCATTTTTACACAAGCTTGAAATAGAGAGAAAACTATGCTTGATGCCCCCCAAGCGTAACTGCTAGAGTGCATGCCCCCCCAGCTTCATTTCATTCAACTAAGTAGACTGTTGGTTACTAATAGTTGGATGGAATGAAGGTTCATTTACGAGATCATATGAAAGACCCGACCTAAAAATGCAAGAAAATTATTCAAAAATTGAAATAACTAACCTAAATATACGACTTAACATTTACGAGATCTAGTCAAAGACTTGATTCAAATAGGGGAGGATTTGTTTCATTTTTTAACGATCTTGACACAAGAAAATAACTATGCTCATGGAAACGTGTTTCATTTTCTAACGAGGTTGACATAGTAACAGGAACTATCCTCACCTATATGTTTCATTTTTTAATGAGGTTGACACAGTAAAAGAACTGTCCTCAAATCTAGTCTCTACAATCTACCTATATAACCTACTGATTCATTTTTTAATGAGGTTGACACAGGAAAAGAACCGTCCTCATGGCCCACTAATTCATTTTTTAACGAGGTTGACTTAGTAACAGGAACTATCCTCAGACCTGATTTGATCATGGCTTCCAACTGGAAAAAACACATGTCAATGGACACACCTTGATCATGGCTTCCAAGAGGTCTTCATCATAAGGAAGAATAGTTCTCTGGAAGGAACACATGTCAAGGGACTCAAAATGGATAAGAACATCATGTTTAAATAATCCCATATATTTTTCCATATCAATTACCAGATCTAAGTCAAAGTAAGACGAGCAAACAGTGAGAGGCTCGCTTGCATCAGTAACTTAAAACATGGGACTAGTTGCTGTTGGAAATATGATGCAGAGTGTTGTCCTTGATGGCAACCCACTCAATGAAGATGAAGACATGCGAGTGTTGACATGTGTTGTCCTTGATGGCAATCCACCTGATGAATTTATTCTTGACTTGATGGACTTGGTAAATGATGTAAATCTGATGTGATATGATGTTTGTTGACAATATGATGATAAGTGTTGTCATTGAATGGCAACCAACTTGATGAAGATGATGGAAACTTACTTGATGAAGTTGTGCTTGATAGAATATGGTTTGATGAACTAATTCTGATGTATCTACAGTAAGTACAGAAGGCAATGAAGAAAGAAATTCAGATTGTGCTAAATCTATGGTGAAAGAGTATGTCTCAAGGTATACGCGATCATTAATGAAGTCACAGAGGATCGCTTTAAAAGAACGTACTGGTCACAGATGGGCAAAAGCGCTCAAAAATTACAAAACCAGGGGTAACCACCATGGTATTGACCCATTGTATTGGGTAATGATTCGTCTAAATGACCCCGTCTAATGTAGTTTTGGGCTCATGGTATTGGTTTGGCTCATGGTATTGAAAAAGGGGCTCATGGTATTGAAAAAGGGTAAACCTATATAAGGAGAAGAAATTCATTGTGCAAATCATGTGTGAGGGTGCAAGATGTCTGAGCTTGAATGAATACTTCTCTGTGAAGTATATCTGTATGGAAAGGGTAAAGGTTTGATGATAGATCTGAATCTATGATGCACCTATGAAGAAATGATGAAGCGAGATTTCTAGATCTGAAATGTATCTGTATTTGCTAGATCTGTTTATGGAAGGCTTAGATCTGAAATGAGGCGAACATATGTCTGAAGTAAAAGGGTAAATCTGAACTGAATGTCTGATCTAAAGAAGTATGCTGCTCTCTGATGGTTGAAGATCTATACGCTACTTCGATGAAGAGGAAGCGCGTATATACGCGGCTTCGTTGAAGAGAAAGCGCGTATGCGCAATAAAATTAACTTTGTAATTTGTACTGAGGTATACGCCGGTTTATATGGACGGAAGCGCGTATATACGCGACATCAGTGAAGGGAAAGCGCGTATGCAAACTAGGGTTTGCTGAAGCAAAGGGTATGAAATATCTGATCTGTTCTGCTGTGTTTCTGCTATCTGATCTGTGTTGATAAGTATCTATTGGTGATGTATGTTTGTGCTTAAAAGTATGGAAAGGGTCCAGTCTGAAAATATGATGAAATGTGGCCTGCAAGTGGTGTTCTATTGAAGTTGTTGGATCCAATGTGAAAATTGATGAAACGTGGTCCAAGGTGGTGCTGAAGGTTGTAGCCTTCAGTCAGGGGGTTGTAGCTCCCTTCCAGGTGAGGCTGGTAAACGAGATCGGGGGGTCGTAGCTCCCTTCCAGGAGAGGCCGGTAAACGAGTCAGGGGGTTGGAGCTCCCTTCCAGGAGAGGCTGGTAAACGAGCGCAGGTGGGTGCCTGCGTGCTGGTCAAGTCTGCGCCAGCACATATGTTGTAATATGTTTTCTCTATAATAAAATATTGAAGGCCGAGCAACTGCAGCGGTGGTTTTCTCCCGACTTGGGTTTCCACCTAAAAATCCTGGTGTTCATGTGTGATGCTTTGTGTGATGGTTTATTCTGTTCTTACTGCACATGTTTACTGTTTATAGAACATCTAATGAATGAATGATGGAATGATATAAGTGAAGAACTAATGGCATAATTAGATCTCTGTGTATATGCGAGTTTTATGAAGGGATATCCGCATGTATACGCTAGTTGGCTTCAGCAAAGTAGCTAAGGGTTTAAAGGAATGAAAGTAAAAGTTTGAATATGCAAAGAACATCGATTCACCCCCTCTCGCATTTTTCCAACAATTGCATCGTAGCAGTGTCCTTCCGCAAAGGCTCGTACCGCTCAAGGAGATCCGTCGCAATGGGAAGTCAAGAAGGAGTAATGTCTATAAAGCTACCTCTATTCAATGGAAGAAATCTGATATTCTGGAAGGTACGAACAAAAGCATATCTGCAAAGTCTTGGTGCAGATGTATGGGCAATCGTGGAAGAAGGTTATCAATACCCGGCAAGTATTCCTACTGATGCAGCAAAAAGGAAGAAGTATGAAATCAATGCCAAAGCAGTAAATGTCTTATTAGGAAGCATGTCCGAACCAGAATTTGCTAAAGTGATGCAGCTACATTCAGCAAAAGAAATATGGGACAAAATCATTCTAAGCTATGAAGGAGACACAAAGGTAAAAAGTGCAAAACTCCAAACTCTTAGAATTGAATATGAAAATTTGAAGATGCATAGTGATGAGAGTGTTGCTAGTTTCTTTCTTCATCTGGATGATATTGTAAATCGAATGAGAAATTTGGGTGAAACCATAACTGATACTACTCTGGTGGAAAAGGTCTTAAGATCCTTGACTTCAAAATTTGACTCTAAAGTTTCAGCTATTGAAGAAAGGCAAGATCCGCAAACGCTTACTATTGTTCAATTACATGGTACTCTGACTGCTTTTGAAATGAGACAAGGAGGTCCTTCTCAAATAAGAGAAGCTGCTTTTAAGGCATCTAAAAAAGGAAAGGAAAAGGAAGTTGTCAAAGAATCCAACTATATATCCGATGAAGAAGAAGCAAATTTCGTGAGAAAGCTCCAACTAGGTACTGGAAGATTCAAAGGTAAGCTTCCCTTCAAATGTTTTGAGTGTGGAAAAGTTGGTCACTATGTTGCTAAATGTCCTTATAGAGAAAATCATGGTAAAGGGAAACAATTTGAAAAGAGAAAGAGTTATTATGCAAAAGAAGATGATGATGAAGTGTCCAGTGAAGATGAAGAAGATTCTGACCATGATCTGAAAGTGCTCATGGCAAAGAAGAAAAAGAAGAAGCCTACTCAAAACAAGGAGATACCTCAGAAATCATGTATAGCAAAAATTGAAGAAGATGAACCAGAAGTTTCTGACGAAGCTCTACAAATACTCATGGCAAAGAAGGAAAAGAAGAAGGCCACTTGTAATACTCTTCTTTGTGCAAACAATAGTGAAGATAGTAAAGTTGTGGAAGCTATCAAGATCAAAGTTGAAGAACAACAAAAGGAAATGGATACGAAAGATTCTATTTACAAAGAGATGACCTCTCAAATGAAAGATCAAATAGAAATGTTGAATGGACAGGTGGACAAGTATCAAAGGTTTCATACTTATGCATCCAATCGAATTAAAGATCTAGAAGCAGATCTTGGAAAATCAAGCAAGAAGAATGAAGGACTTGAAGCTGCAATCATCTCTCTGCAGGCAGATCTAGAAGCATCAAGTAAGAAAAATGAGGAACCTCTACAATCATTTGAAAAGGAAGGCCTTGAAGCAGAAATCATATCTCTCAAAGAAGATCTGGAAAAATCAAATAATAAGAATGAAGAGCTAGAACAAACATGTGAAGAAAACGAAAATTGGTTGAAAGAAGAGATCCTAAATCTGAAGGATCAAGTAGAAGATGGAAGAAGGAAAGAAGAAAGCATGACAAAGCAATGTCAAGCCTTGGAGGTTGAGGTAAACATTCTCAAAGGTAAATTAGAAGAAAAGGTAAAACTTTTGAGGTTTCAAGATAGTACTAATATTTTGGACAATATTTTGAGTAATCAAAGGTCTCCTGCTATCAAACTTGGTCTTGGCTTCCATGAAACTGTTAAAGGAGAATCTAGCTCACAAGGAAGTGCTAAAAATTCAGAGGATGTCAATGCAAAACCTGAAGAGTTGAAAGAAACAAAAGGTCAACCAACAATCATGAATTCTCAAAGGATATCATTCAAGAATGTTGAATGTTTTAAATGTCATAATTATGGGCATGTTGCAGCAAATTGCAAGAGCAGATCATTTCAGCCTCAAACAAACAGATCCTACATAGAAAGGTACTCTGGTTTCTTCAAGGGATATTGTTTTTCATGTAACAAGTATGGACATAAAGCAGCTGATTGTAAAAGGAGGAAGAATAGAAATACTCATTATGATTCGTATGTTTATTTCTCTGGCCACATGAGATGTTATGCTTGTAACAAGTATGGACATGTAGAAAAAGAATGCAAGATGAACAGATCTGGGAAAGTGGACAATTTTCAGCACACAGTTGGAAAGCTCAAGCAAATTTGGAAAAAGAAGGAGGACCGATCAGAAACGTAGGGAATTCAGACCCTACTGCAGTCATCCGCTTCTGGAAGCTTACTTCTCTGATTGACTGCATGAATGATGTGGGATACATTATGAGATTTAGTAATGTATCGTCACAAGGGGAGCAATGTATGATGTCTCTCATGGTTTGATTATTCTGGTTATGTTTACTTCTGACAGCGCATCTGATGTGGAAAGGACAGGTACAGGAGGTACAAACTTAGGAGGAAATGAAGGAAGATGAAAATTTTCTATGCTTCACTTTCCATACGCGGGTTATATTAACAAAAGTCACGTATACACATGAGTTTCATCAGAAACAGTCGCGTATGTATTGATGATAAGAGAATTTATATGCTAGCTGAAGATCTGGAGCAGTGGCTCAGGGGGAGTAACAGTCTGATTGTTCATAACTGTATTATTGACTCTATATCAGCTTAATTTCTCATTTTTAAATAATTATGACATGATACTTGGTTACTTATGTTGAAGATTATGGATGAGTCCTGGTTGCTTGATGATGAAGAGTATTCGTTGCTGAGATGAAAGTCTTATAAATCAAAGATAAGGACAGATCATGCAGAGATTGTTGCTGATGACTTGCTGATAAAGGTATTCAGGTTGCACTAGTTAAGGAGGAGCACTAGTTCAGGGGGAGCAGCAGGTTGAATACTAATGATTGCATTGTTGGCAATATGACTGCTTATTCTTGGTTATTATGATACTCATGCTTAATGATGACTTGGTACATGGTTTATTATGATGAGATTTTGATCGCGGTTTACTGAAAAGTATCTTTTGTGTTCACACATGGATGAGTTGGAAGTCGTTTGATTCAGATATAAGAATAGTTCATGCAGAGCTTGTTACTATGGTTGAGATCTTTTGCCTACATATGTTACTTCATGTTAAATCTTAAAGATCATGGTGATGTTGGACCACATGGATGATTGCTTGACACTTATGTGAAGATGCTGTTCTGGTATGGAAAGAATGTATTGATGCTGCAAAGAATCTGAAGGCTTGGTTACTAATGTGCTTATGCTACAACCATTGGATGACGCTTGAAGATACAACTACATTGTTTTATCTATCTGTATTCCAAAAAAAAAAAAAAAAAAAAATATTCAAATATCTCAGAAAGAAGCTGAACATTATCTCTGCCTCACAAAGGATCAGTTTGGGTTAAAATATAGAAGATGGTATTGTATACGCGGGTTTCCTGAAACACAGTCGCGTATGTACGCGAGTTTCTGCACAGAAAACCGGTATGTCTGATTGCTGACAATTTTTGCTTGGAGTCAGTTCTCTTCAGCATAGCTGCAGTGCTGTTTGGTATCTCTGATACTGTTTGGTATCTCTGGTGGTGTTCCAGTTCTCATAATTCTTTTTCTAATGATTTAATGAAGATGCCTTGATGGTTTGTTGATGAAAGTGTTCAGGATGCACAAACTAAGGGGGAGCCTTAGTCATACGAAAAGAATGCTTGGATGCACAGATTCAGGGGGAGCATTAGCGTTGCTGAGTATAATGCATTGTTGGCATTATGATGGTTCTGATATATGATCTCTCTTGAGGTCTTTTTGGTATTGGTTATGAAAATTTATATTTGTATCTTTGATGAAAAGGTCATGTTGAGACCCATGATGTAATCTGTAATATTCAGTCATGTAAAGGACTTGTCAAATTTGTAAACCCACTTGGATGGGTAGCTGAGTTGAAATGTGTAAACCCACTTGGTTGGGTAGTTGAGTCTCATATGTAAATCCACTTGGATGAATATTTGATGTAAGTATGAGTCATTTGTGAGAGGAAAGTCATAGAGTCATGTACGTCATTGGAAAATATGTTTGAAGATTCATGAACTCAGGGGGAGCTTGGTCACTTCAGTATACATCAGATCTGCAGAACGCTTCTTCTACATGAAGAGAAAAGGGGGTGAGTGTGTTGGTTTTGATCCGCCCGTTGCCCTTGATGTCAAAGGGGGAGAGTGTGTTGGTTTTGATCCGCCCTTTGCCCTTGATGTCAAAGGGGGAGAGTGACATGGTGTTTGAATGCAGATAATGGTGTCAAAGAATTGGGAAAGTGACATGGTGTCAATGTACTTATCTGTTGTGGTAACCAAACACCATCGTGGTTGCCATCAAGTCCAAAGGGGGAGATTGTTGGAAATATGATGTAGAGTGTTGTCCTTGATGGCAACCCACTTAATGAAGATGAAGACATGCGACTGTTGACATGTGTTGTCCTTGATGGCAATCCACCTGATGAAGTTATTCTTGACTTGATGGACTTGGTAAATGATGCAAATCTGATGTGATATGATGTTTGTTGACAATATGATGATAAGTGTTGTCATTGAATGGCAACCAACTTGATGAAGATGATGGCAACTTACTTGATGAAGTTGTGCTTGATAGAATATGGTTTGATGAACTAATTCTGATGTATCTACAGTAAGTACAGAAGGCAATGAAGAAAGAAATTCAGATTGTGCTAAATCTATGGTGAAAGAGTATGTCTCAAGGTATACGCGGATCTGTCTTAGAGAAGTCGCGTATGCACGCGGAAAAGAATGTGCCAAGTAGCGTATGGGCTAAAGCGCTCTAAAAGTGAAAAACCAGGGGTAATCACCATGGTATTGACCCATTGTATTGGGCAATGATCCGCCTAATTGACCTCGTCTAATGTAGTTTTGGGCTCATGGTATTGGTTTGACTCACGGTATTGAAAAAGGGGCTCATGGTATTGAAAAAGGGTAAACCTATATAAGGAGAAGAAATTCATTGTGCAAATCATGAGTGTGGGTGCAAGAGGTCTGAGCTTGAATGAATACTTCTCTGTGAATTATATCTGTATGGAAAGGGTAAAGGTTTGATGATAGATCTGAATCTATGATGCACCTATGAAGAAATGATGAAGCGAGATTTCTAGATCTGAAATGTATCTGTATTTGCTAGATCTATTTATGGAAGGCTTAGATTTGAAATGAGGCGAACATATGTCTGAAGTAAAAGGGTAAATCTGAACTGAATGTCTGATCTGAAGAAGTATGCTGCTCTATGATGGTTGAAGATCTATACGCTACTTCACCGAAGAGGAAGCGCGTATATACGCGGCTTCGCTGAAGAGAAAGCGCGTATGCGCAATAAAATTAGCTTTGTAATTTGTACTGAAGTATACGCCGGTTTATATGGAAGGAAGCGCGTATATACGCGACTTCAGAGAAAGGAAAGCGTGTATGCAAACTAGGGTTTGCTGAAGCACAGGGTATGAAATATCTGATCTGTTCTGATGTGTTTCTGCTATCTGATCTGTGTTGATAAGTATCTATTGGTGATGTTTGTTTGTGCTTAAAAGTATGGAAAGGGTCCAGTCTGAAAATATGATGAAACGTGGCCTGCAAGTGTTGTTCTATTGAAGTTGTTGGATCCAGTGTGAAAATTGATGAAACGTGGTCCAAGGTGGTGCTGAGGGTTGTAGCCTTCATCGGGGTTGAAGCTCCCTTCCAGTGGGGCGAGTAAACGAGAGCGGGGGTAAGTAGCTCCTTTCCGGAGAGGTGACAAACGAGTCGGGGGGTTGGATCTCCCTTCGGAAGTGCAGTAAGACGTAGGTGGGTGCACAACGTCTTTGGTAGGAGTCTGCACCGACACATATGTTGTAAGATGTTTTCTCTATAATAAAATATTGAAGGGTGAGCAAGCGCAGCGGTGGTTTTCTCCGACTTGGGTTTCCACCTAAAAATCCTGGTGTTCATGTGTGATGCTTTGTGTGATGGTATATTTTGTTCTTATTGCACATGTTTACTATTGATAGAACATCTAATGAATGAATGATGGAATGATATAAGTGAAGAACTAGTGGCATAATTAGATCTATGTGTATACACGAGTTTTATGAAGGATATCCGCGTGTATACGCTAGTTGGCTTCAGCAAAGTAGTGTATGGGTTTTAAAGGAATGAAAAAGTAAAAAGTTTGAATATGCGATAAATACTTATTCACCCCTCTCGGTATTTTCCCAACAGTTGCCACATAATTAACTTCTGGCGGGGTAGAAACCAATTTAGTATAAGGAACATTTAGGGTTTTCGAATTATTGGTAGTCAAATCAAGACTAGGGAATGAAATTTGGTCAACAGTCACAATGTTTCCATTATGAGGGAAAGACATCACGTGAAAGAGTGTCGATACGACAGTTTTCATTGCATAGACATAGTCTCTCCCGAGGCCCGAGAGTAAATTGAAATCCAAGGGGTCTCAAACTACTATAAAATCAATACAGACAGTTTTACCTTCCAAGGTAATAGGAAACTTAGGAAGGATCCTTAAAGGTTCACTAATGGTTCTGTTAAAAGCTGACAGATTCTGTGTAATAGGCACAAGCTGAGGGGAACCCAAATCTTTCCAAGCATTTGAGGATAAAATAATAACAGAAGCACCTTCATCTACATGTGTGTGGTGTACATTCTTACCACAAGCCTTCACAATGATTTGGAAAGGGATGGAGGAAGGAAGACGAGGTTCTGCCAGTCTATTCCAATCAAAGGAAAAGACCTCGGTACTTGGAGGGGGTTCTGTAGGAACAGGTGAAATGCCCCCTGGCGTAGTAGAATCTGATGTAACAAGAAGAACCTGAGTGGTATGAATTTCACTCTCTACAAGGAGAGTGGGATCAACCGAATGTGAAATTGAGTCGACCACTTGATCAACTAATGAATCATCAACCTGAATGATATCAGTTTCACTCTTTAATGGAAGAGTGGTATTGACTATACTTGGAATAAGATCAATCATTTCTTCAGTTGACGGTAGGTTGGGAGAAAGTTGACGATAACCGATTGGAAGTTTTTGCTGTGGAACATTAAGGTTTTCCAACAATTTTGAGGTTTCATCCATGTGAGGGAAAATGTGAGTTTGATGACTCCCTTTGTATAACCTACAAGGAAACCTAACTTTACCCTTTTTCCCAAGAACCTGAAAATCACTGGTTGATGGATCAACAGTAATTTGATGGCATTTTTCTGACCATACTTCCAACACCTTAGGAATACCAGGACAATTGATAAGGAAGTGGTCACCCTTACAAATCTTGCAAGGGAATTCGGGTTTACGATGCATGTTGGAGGTTTCCTCAACACTACTAACACTTACAGCCATGGTTGACTGGTTGACTTCCTTCTTATCTTGCTTCTTCTTCTTCTTCCCTTTCTTCTTCTTCTTAGCCACTTGGTTACTAGTGTCAAGGCTTTTACCAAGTGAAGAGGAAGAAAGGGAGGAAGACTAAATTGAAGAGCGAATGATGCGGGAGCATTAGCTTGGAAAAATACCTTTTGATACATTTAAACTAGGGTCTCATGTTTTTGAGAATTTATTAATTTCATGTAAATATTAATATTATTTTGAGTGATTAATTATATTTTTAATTAATTATTTGTGAGAATTTGTAAATGTTTCCAAACAATTGGAAAACATGAGAGAAATTAGATGAGAGATATCTAAGAGATAATTAGGAAGCCTAAGATAGATTTAGTTGCAAGGTTTTAGGGATAAAGATCTAGACTTTAGGGGTGTTGAGATATTTGGGGGTTTGTTGAGTGATTAAAGGGATGAGAACCAAAATTGGTTCAATTAAATTTGTATAAATTGATATGCCTCAAAGGAAAAATAGATCAGGTGAGATTAGAGTGTAGAATATAGGAAGAATTTGCAAGCCTACGGGCTTTTGTAAAGAGGGCCATCGATTTGAAAATCTGGCCATGAACTAGGAGGTTTTTGGAAATGAATATAGATGCAATTGCCCAAACGCTGGAATAAACCGATGCGTAGAGTACAGTTCTATAAACAAAGATCAGTGTTGTTTTAGAACCCAATTTGATTATCAAATTGAAGGCCTTGAATAGTTAAATGGAATATGCATTCGAATTGACAGCGTTTTTTTGAACAGCATTAAACGCAAAGTGAAGTTGTTGAAATCATGAAGTTCGATGATGTTTGAATGGAACTGTTGAAAACGCAAAGTCTGAAATACCACAGTTGGAAGTTTGATTGCATTCGATGGAATGCAGAATCAATGCAGACGTTGAAGTCTGAAGAATTAAGGACATAATTTAAATGTACAGCGTAAGAGAAATTTTGGTGCATTACAAACTGACTGTGAGTGAGGTTGAGATTTTAAAGCAAAGGCACACGAATAAATGAATCCCGGCTGTACGCGAGAGATGCGATTGTAGTTGAAGAAGTGAAGCGAGATCAACAGGATCTTGGAAGGTGAGCTGACAGGTATTATTTATCTCTGGTTTAAAGGTTATGCTTGGATAATTTGATTTACAGGCATAGTGAAGAAATCTCAGCGGGAAGAAGCAGATCACAGCTGGAGTGCAGTGATGAAAGAGTCCGACATGGATTCTAAGAGAGAGTGGCAGAACCTGAAGATTCAACGGAGGTTGAATAAAGTTGCAGAAGAGTGAAGCCTGAAGGAGCAGTGGAGAATGCTTGAAAGGTTCCAGCAGAGGACCAGTGATTACCAAGAGACCAGATCCGGAGGAAGGGATTGGTGAGGTAAGTGGCAGCATGAGAGTTTGCTGTTGCAGAGGCTTGGTGAAAATCATGGGTAAGAAAATCATGGCGAATGAGATGACTACAGAAAGTCATAAAGGAGAGAGAAAAGGTTTAGAAAGAGGCCACAGTAGAAAGAGGGAGAAGGAGAAGGAAAAATGCAGACAAATGGCACTTAAGGCAATTGAGCGATAGAAGAGTGAGAGTGAAAATTTGAGATAGCGGTTCATCTTGAGGTATTAGTGGAGTTGTTACAGGAGAATATGAAGAACCAGCGACATGGTTGGACCATTAAAAGGAAAGTGAAATGGCAGAGACTACAAGTAAGAAAGGATCGACAGATAAACATGCAGTTAACAGAGGAGCTGAAGAAGCTCGAGTAGATGATGAGTATATAGTTGAGACATGAAGAACTCAGAGCAGCTGAGTTGAAAGTGGAGGTTTCCATTGATGAAACAGAGGAGGAGATCATTGATGATTTCTTGAGTTACTGGGCAGATCCAGATCAGCTGGATAATGTAAAACCGTGTATTTTTATAGCTGACAATTGTGATGTGATTACAGGTTTTACTGAGGAGGATGCGCAATCTTGTGAAGCTGTCGCAAGTATGGAAAAGAATATTTCAAGAGATAAATACTCTGAAGAAGAAAACAGTGATGCTTTTGTTGTTACAGTACAAGAGGAAGTTCTTGTGGATGCAGAAGAAGTGAATCAGTCTGAAGCACTGATAAGTGAAGCAACAGTTGAGACTGTTGAACTTTGTGATTTTCAAACTGAAAGTTTATGTGTGAATGCAGGGATGATACATGATGATGATATGCTTCAGCAATGCCACAGAGAAATTGCATTGTTGGAATATATGTTGGAGAATTCAGAGTATGATGGGGAAATTGCAGCAGAAGAAAGAGTTCATCATAGTGAACGAGAGCAGAAAGACATCATGGAGACAGATGATGTACAAGAAAGACTGGTTGATAGTCTTGAGAGTTCTATAGATAATTCTTTGACAATTTTGGATCAGCATACTGATGTGTTGATAGTGGAGGAGAACTTAGAATAGCATACTGAAGTGCTGGAAAAGGGAAGTAAGGCACTGATGCCTTATGATTTTTGTTTTAACAAGTGTCTTGTGAATGTAGGTGTTGTTGCAAGTACTGAAGAACATTTGACTCAGTTGAGCAATCGAATGAAGGAAGACGAGAATTCTGTGGAAATTTCTAATCCATGTAATGAAGAGTTTATGTTGCTAGAGATGATGCTGAATGATTGAGATTCAGTGCAGGAAGAATCTCAATTGCAGAATTGGGAAATGCAGATGCAGAGAGATGAAGACAGCAGAAAAGAGTACACAATGTACCAGTCCAGTAAGTTGTTGATAGAAGAAGGCAGAGAAGAAGTTTTCCGTTGTAGAAGACAAGAGGGCATGGATGATAGGGTGGCGACCAAGAAATCAGCAGTTTGAAGATTTTTTGGACCGAGAAATTGAATTAATCAGAAGAATCATGTTGAAAGTGTCTCAGAGGAAGACATCAGCAATAAAGAGAAGAAGTAGCAGTAGCAAAATGAAGACGGAGACAGATTGTGAAAGTGTAGAGAGTGGAGCAAGACATCATAAGATATGGAGACCTGGAGAAAAGCAGCATACGACAGCAGAAATTGATGATAACTTGCAGAACAAAGTGTGGGATCCAGGTGGACAAAGACTTAAACACATGATCAGGAGATCATGATCATTTTCAACCTTGGGAGTCTGATGCAGGAGCATTAGCTCCGGAAAATACCTTGTATTTTATTTAAACTAGGGGGTTTCATGTTTTTGAGAAATTATTAATTTCATGTAAATATTAATATTATTTTTGAGTGATTAATTATATTTTTAATTAATTATTTGTGAAAATTTGTAAATGTTTCCAAACAACTGGAAAACATGAGAGGAATTAGATGAGAGATATCTAAGAGATAATTAGGAAGCCTAAGATAGATTTAGTTGCAAGGTTTTAGGGATAAAGATCTAGACTTTAGGGGTGTTGAGATATTAAAGCGATTGAACTCAAATTAGATTATTTTAAATTTGTATAAATTGATATGCCTCAAAGGAAAAATAAGGTAGGAAGAATAGAGAGTGTGGGTTGGACAGCAAGTTTGCAAGCCTACGGGCTTTTGTAAAAAGGGCCATCGATTTGAAAATCTGGCCATGAACTAAGAGGTTTTTGGAATTGATTACATTTGGTTTTATTGATGAAGAATTTGTTTGAAATTCTGTGTGAGATATGTATAAATATTCTTGGTTAATTTCTGTTGAAAAAATGTTTGGATTTTTGTTAAAGAAGCATATGAGGAGAAAATCAATTTCAGTCAAATCGATTCATGCTTGAATTGAATTGAATCTGTAGTTAACGTAGGGCAAAGGGATCGACCATCCTGGAAGTGGATTGAATTGAAGTTTAGTTTAATTTGATATTTCATATTGGCTTTGAAGAAGTTGATTTCATTGTTGCATAGTGTATGTTTGAATTGCAGATTATATACAACGTTAATGCAATGCATATAGTTGTGATTGCACAGTTTGAAAACGTTAAATGGAACGTTGTTCATGAGGATTGATAATTAAAATGACACGAGTTGAAATTTGGATTAATATCCATTAAATTGTATTGATAACTACATGCTACAGGTTGAAACGCACAGGCTGATACGAATCTGAAGGCGTAGTTGATGTTGGAAGCTGTCGAATGCCGAACGCAGAGAATTGGGTCGAATGCATGGTGGAAACACAATTAAAACGGTGGAAATTTGTGCATAAAAAGCAGCGGAACTTTGGCAATTAGTAACAGTCACAGCCTCTTCAAAATCGTGAAGGTTTTTGACCTCTAAATAAGTGAACAATTTCTGTTTTAAAATTCATTCAATCTTTGAATTGCGTCCCATGGGATAATAGAGAAGAAATGGTGTTTTTTTATGGCAGCGTTTGAGGTTAAATGACACAAGAGTTACTTTGGGAGCTGTTCATGTCTACTGAATTATATGAGTTGTTGAGTATGAGCAAATATTTTTATGCTCATCGATGGTAGCAACCTCTTTGGTCGAAAGCTGTTATGTTAACAATTGATTGTAATCAAAATCTGAATGTTTATGCAAATTTCCATAGCCAACAGGGATGCATGACGCGTTGGTCCAGCTTGGTAAGCTGAAAGGGAAAAGGTGCATATATATTTGGTACCTTGGTTTGGTTGAAACGAAGAATCGAAGACACGTAATTTTTTGCAGGCCAAATGTTATTGGTGATGTTTGCCGTGAAAAGTTGGGTTGATTAAAACAATGTCAAGTTGAACTTTAAAGCATGGGCACATTCGTTTTATTGACTTTTGGTTGTGGAAAAATCTGGTATTTAAAAGCCATATGTGAATGTTGGGATTAAATGGAAAGTTTGATTGTGGAGTGTATGGTTTCGTATCATTGTTTGAAGAAGTTTCCATTCATGAGGGAACCTTTGTGTGAAGATTTTTGGGTTATGGTTTTGAACCATATGTTTAAATGCTTCCGCATGTAAAAGTGTGTGTGAGATTGCTAGAATGGGAAGTTTTGGAGCTTAATTGTTGATGATGTTTGTAAATTTCTTAGACATTGGAGTCTTATTTGGGCAAAGATTCAGAGATGCATTTGTATATGCATAGTGGTAGAGAGATTCTGGGTTTGCAGGGTTTTCCTGCATCAGCGAAGAAGGTAAAGGGTCAACAGAAGGTTGGTGATGTTGAGATGGTGAACTCTGTTGAGGTGAGGCATCTGGTTGAGGTGGAAAAATTGGAGTATTTGGGGCCAACGAAGTTGAAAATAACCATATTTGTAAACATATTGTAAATCCAGGTAATGACAATGTGGCCATATAAGGAGGACCAACATTTCCAAAGCAAGGAAAAGAACTAGGATTCTCATTAAGAGGTGTTCCTTGGTTGGTAAATTCCAGAATAGTTGCCATTATATTCAACTTCAGTGAATTTTATTAACAATTTAAAACTAAAATTAATAATTCACAATTCACATCTAACAGTTCAAATAATTCACACCTATGGTCTCTAAAAAGTAAAAGCAAACAAATGAACACGCGCTATCAAATATAGGAGTCAAACCACACACAAATAGTAGATTCCCGCACTAAAAACACTATTTGGTGATGAAATATGACATCATAGAATTTTAATGCAGAAATGGCGGTTGGAATAGTTACCCCGACAACCTGCTTAAAGAAACAGACCGGTGCAATTTTCTCCACTATGCCATCTCGAGTGAAGAGAACCCTCCAGAGAGTCCAAGTGAGTCTAGCCGACGTCTGCTCTAGGTACAGTGGGATATTCCCTCCACCGTCAACTTGGGAAAGAATCCTATAGATTATGACCACTAAGGTTACCAACAGAAACAAATATACCTAGGGGAATATTCTACGATCCGACACACATGCAAGGGCAGAGTAACAAAGCTCAATCCCCTTGAAGGCTTCTTGACATAATCCAAGTTTTACCGACAAGTGACCCCAGGCTCCTCGACAATGGTCAATCTGAGGTTTACCGTTGTTAATATGTGTATATATTCTATCGTTCTGAATGAGGAAGGATTGATTACCTCACTGGTTCGGATATGATCTCGTGCTTGACTCCTTTAAGAGGAGCTTCCAAGAGCATATATGAAACAATTGGAATTTTTCCTACCACAAGATCGACTACTTGATTGTTTTAGTTTCTTTGGAAATTTAACTACAACCTATTCCAAAGCACTAATCCCGAGCTAGATTGGTGGAAAGAGCCCTAAAAATGTAAAAATTATTGGATGAATTTTAATTAAGCATTGTGTTATTTAGGTTTTTATTAATCAAAGGGTAAATGGATATGAAACCAATGGTGTTATGACCCACCCCAAAAATGAATGCAATCGAATATGATAATGTAATATTTTCAATTCAATGAATCCTAACTAAAGTAAGGAAAGAGTTTCCATTCACTTCCAACAATGCAAAAAATTGATCAATAAGAGAAAATATAACAAATTCTCTAATGCTCTATTTTCATCAAGGAAAAATAATGCTAATCAATTCAAAACAACCTTTTTTTTGTGTTTTTAAAACAAGCATAAAAAAATATAAATTCAAATAAAAGAAACTAATCTAAATCTACAATTGATTTTTCAGAATATAAACTATGCAATTGTAATCTATGCAAAATTCACTTGAAAATTATGCAACTGTAATCTATGCACATTTTTCACTCATATTTTGAAAATGAGAATTCTAATTATTCAAATGTGATCTATGCAAGAGAATTCTCAAACACAAGATGACTCTAATGTAATCTAAGAACCAATCAAGTGTAAGTAAATAAAATTGGGTGAGAGTTCCAAAGATCAAAAATAAAAATACTCAAAGGCGATTAACACTCATACACAATTTAGCCCCCCCCCCCCGACGAATGAGGGGGGAATTTTTTTGCAAAAACAAAAGAAAAAAGATGAAAAATTGTGAAAAGACTGAGACAAACCTCCAAGTAATGACCAAAGGAAATAAAATTAAGAATTTCTCAAAAAAGAGACTCAAAACACTCAATTAACTTAACGGAGATTGATGAGATGAAAAATTTGCTGAAAGAAACTCATAAACAAGGATTTTTGACAGAAAAATACAGATCTGGGTAGATGCTAAGAATCCTAAATCAAATCTAAACTCAAACTGGAAGGATAAATCTTAATTTTTTTCAAAAATTTGACAGGGTCCATAGGCTCTAGAGCAAACAGGTGTGGTCCCGCACTAGTTACTCAAGGAAAGTGCGGAGATGCCCGCATTGTGTGTGAAGACAAAGTGTAGTCCCCAGAAAACTTCAAGAAAAACAAAAAAATTCTTAAAATTTTTGAAAGAAAAGTAAAAATAAGCTACCCTAGCCAGTATACATCAATCAAAAACCAGAAAAAACCATTTTCTCAAGTCAAAATAAAATAAAAACCAAAAATCAAATTCTTTCCCCAGTGGAGTCGCCAATTTGTTGGTCGGATAAATCGATCTTGCAGACAAGACCGATCTCCCTAGTATCAGAAGATAGTCTAGCAATAAACAGACAATTAAATCTATCTTTCTCTAGATGTGTCATGATTTATAAGTAAATGCTACAAAGGTGTTACGATCCTACCTTGATCCAACGCTTTGTTTGTAGTAGTTGTCTTTCAGTTGCCCGAAAGAGTTATCTTTGAAGATCTGCAATCACAAACAAACAAACATCAAATAGCACTTGCATAGCATATATTCATAAATCATATCTATTATGGTGATCAAGGAATCCATAAAATAAACAATCAATTGACATCTTATTGAGAAAAACAAACTTATTTGTATTAACTTTGAAATAGTAGAAGAACCTTACAACATTTTCAGCCTTGATGTTGAACAGGTCTTCTTGGGGTTTGAAGCAGGAATTTATTTTACTTTGACAAGCATTGCACTCTTCTAAACAAGATACATACAGGTGTGTAATCTTTCCTCATAAAATCTCAGCTAAAGGAGTCTAAGTTCCAATAGCACTTTACCTCAAATAACACTAAAGCTTGAACTCATCAATTGTTACATTGTAACCCTTTGAGGATACCCTATGCATCTTTTTATAGTGAAAAAGAGGAGCTTACAGTTCCACCTATGAAGGGATAGAATCCTCCTTCAAAGGGATAAGCTCCTCACATCAAGGGGTTAGCTCCTTAAGGCATGGGATACATGAACCTGACAAGAGCGGACTTGCCACCGCAAGATTCCTTCCAGAAGCTTCTAGAAATGACTGAAAGTGAGATTTTTAGAGTTTACTTGTGCCTTTTTAATCTTTTACAGGGGCCCACACCCTTAACACAGAGAAAGTGCGGCTAGGTACGCAGGAGACATGACCATTAGGTGTGGGACCGCAAGTAAGACAAAGAGAAAGTGCGATACCAGAGTTTTAGAGACTTTTGAGAGATTTTCTCTTATTTTCAAGGCTTGATATGAGGAACTGATGTTTTTGGACTTGCAAAGGAGGAAATTATGAGTGATAATGAGCTCATACAGACAACGAAATGTCAAGGTGACAATTTTTAGTGCAACAACGTACCTCTACTTCATATCTCAAGAGCGGATTCTGCGGTGGACAGAAATTACTAGCTGCTACAGCAAGGGAATCAACCATCCTATTCTGATCTCTCGGCATAAATTGTATATTGAATGCTAGGAAAAATTTCTCCACTAGGTCCCATACTTCGTTTCCGTATGCCCTTAACCGAGGATGTTTGGCTTGGCACTGATTTTTAATCTGCCTTACCACCAGCTCTGAGTCTCCAAAAACTTTAAGACTCTGAATGTTCATATCCTTGGTAGTTTTTAAACCCAAAATAAATGCCTCATACTCTGCCACATTATTGGTGGCTTCATATTCCAATTTAAATGAGAATGGGACTATTTTTCCAGTAGGGGAGATTAAGAGGACTCCTGCTCCATTTCCTTCCCTTGAATTTTCTCCATCAAAGTGTAGAGTCCACATCCCCTTTTCATCACTACTTGAGGCCTGTTCCAGCTTCATCAGATTGAATGTTGGTTCCTATAAGAACTCTGAGTCTTCCTTTAGCATAAGACAAGAAAAATCTCCCTCCTTGCTATATACCGGAGAATTTACTAAGCCGTCAGCTCTAGTCACTATATTTACCAATCTTGACTCCAGATACAACCTTCTTTCTTGCCCCCCGAACATTGTATTGGTTGCATAAGTGAGGTCAAGCTTGATTGACCCTCCAATTTTAGTGCCCATGATCTGGACAACAACATCCCAAATCGGGCCAGAATATACACAACCACTATTTCCATAACGACACTCTTGGCTGGGATCTGAGCCAAGTTCACCACCAGATCTTTAATCATCCTAAGGCATTTGAATATTTTGGAGTCAAAATAATAGAGGTCCTTATACTGTCGAGTGATCTGTAATCCCAGTTTCTTCATGACCGAAAGAGGTAACAAGTTATGTGAGGGCCCCGAATCCAACATGCAACTATGTAGCAACAAATCATGAATGACTAAATATACATAAAAAGGTGGGGTTACAGAATCTAATTCTTCTACATGGGTGCCAAATATAACCATGGGCCTTTCCTCTTGAAGGTTAAGACAGTCTGGGGATGGAGTTACTCCATGAGGAAGCATGAACTGAGAGACTTGAGCTTTATAAGAAGGTTGCTTTAGGAGTTCGACTAAAGGAACATGGATCTTAACTTTTTCTAGCTCTTTTTGGAGATTAAAAACAGTAGGGTCATTTTATACAATGGTCTCTTTGGGTTCTTTAGGGAGGATAGAAGGATTTTCATCAGTAGGAATATGTTTTGGATTTGCAAGAGGATCAGGTACTGACTTGGATGAGGATGAAGGAGTACCTTTCTAACTTGAGGGTTCTTTAATAGGCTTCTTACTTCTATTATCAATCTTCTGAAAGGCCGACTTCTTAGGAGGTGAATCTTCTTCTTGATCTTGAGTACGTGTCATTTTCCTGGAAGAACAAAGTTCATTCTTCTTATGGAGTTGGGCTTGCATGAAATCCACGAACTGTCTGCAATAATCATCAATGTCAGGATCTTCAGTGGGGTTCAATTTCTCTTCCTCTTTCTCCTCTGGGAGAGAGAGCTCTACCTCCTCCCCTTATAAATAGGCGAGGTATTGTTCATCCTATCCATTGGGAGAATCTTTAGTAGGACCCTCCATTTGTCCTTCCAAATATAAGGGGGGTTGTATGTGCTCTTGCTACTCCTTTTTGTCCCTTTGCAATATCTGCAGAGGTGTTTTATTATACTGTGGGTTATATCCTCTATTGGGAGAAGTATGAGATGGTCGGGACGAGGCATTATTTGCTTCAAGTTCTAGTTTCACTAGCTTATTCGAAAGATTCTTAATCATTTTGTTCATCTCCTCAGTATTATAATCGGATACCTCCCTTTCTTGGTTTGAAGAAGAGGCTTCTTCTTTACCCCTTCGCCTAAAATCATGGTCCAACCTTTCTTTCAATTTCCCTGTGGATGAAAATTTAGCTTCTACCTCTAATGCATCAGTGTGAGCTTGGTCTGGAGAAGCATATTTCCTCTCCCTTAGGGTGAAACTGAACTCAGATTCAAATGCTCCCATGAACACTACCTTAGTAGTTGTCTGAAGGGGCTTCATATTGGCAGGTAGGTTGGTGTATAGCTTGTTAAATATCTTTATAAACTCAGACACATCTTCATTATGTATTTTCTTTAATGCATTGAATTATGTGAGACAATAACCATGGTCTCTTTTCTCTCCCCACTTTTGAGTGACATCTCCTCCCAATTAGTGATGGAGCAGTCTCCAAGAGTCTTGAACCACTTCCGAGCTTCCCCATCTAGAGATTGAACGAATAGCCTTAGCACTACGTCCAGATGTTCAAAATTGAAATTCTTTGTGAGAGCACAGAATTATTCCAGATCCTTTTTTGCATCACTACTGTCTTACCTAGTAAACCGGGGTAAGAGCTTCATGTAGTCTTGGGGCATCTCATTTAGAATCAGTGGTAATGCCAGGGGGGCATATTTATTTAACAAGAAGCTGGGAACTGACATGGGAGGTGTGGGAGTTAGAGGGAGATTTTGATGAATGACAATGGGAATATGTTGAATGGTGGTCTGTGAATTGGCTTGGGCAAGTGGAATTTGAGGAATGGTCACTTGCTTTATTTCTTCAGCTTCTGAATTGGGATGCAAGACAAATCTTGAAGTATCTATAGACTTTGCTTCATCTTTTACCTCTGAATGCTCAAGGAAAGGGTTATCTGGTGGGTATTCTAATACTCTGGAAGTGGAACTAGGGCCTTGGACTTGATATTTCTGAGAGGAAGATGGAGAGTCTTCTAGAGAGAATATGGGTATATTGGTATGTGTAGGTTGCTTTTCCTTCTAGATTAGTTTGAATAAAATTTTCCCTGGGTCAGATACAAAAGTCGTTCTTAACTGAGAGGTATCTGACCTTAGCTGGGGCTTATGATAAGCCAGGACTACAAATGGATTTTATACTTTAAAGGATAGTGGAGTCGCCAAGGTGAGGGATCTATAACTCTCAACCCTTCGTACTCACCTGATTTTGAAGGGTGTATATGCTTTTGTCGTACCCAGGGATAAAATATTTCAAATTTGGTTCCCGACAATGGCGCCAAAAAGATGTTGTAACTCCTAGAGATAGCCCTGAGTTGTTAAAGACCAGTGCCTAGGACATCTTATGCCAAGAGGGTTTAGGAAGATTTTGTCAGCTTGATAATATAAGACCTCTTGTTATGAAAAGGATTTAAAGTTTTCTAGGATGGGACCAAGACATCAGAAACAAAGAGTAGATAGTAATGACATCCAGTATTAGAACATAAGGGTCAATAAGCGTACATCAAAGGTAGACCCAGATTTAATTGTTGTGAGGAGGGCTGAACATGAAACCAGTGAATAGTTATCAAAATAAATGAGTGTGGAAACAACGACAGAAAATGAAGGAAATATTAACAACAAGTAGGCTTATTCTAGCATAAGAATCCACCAAAGCTAATATCATAAGAAAGATGGTGAATGTGATGTAGAACATGAATGAAATATCGTGCTTCGAGCCATATTTAAAGTGCAATAGATAGATAGATATTAGTACCTTTCCACAGATAAATTCGCATCTAAATAATCAACAATCGCATTCCGAAAGCTTACGATACAAAGAGAGTAATGGAAATACCATGAACATTTACATTAAAGCACAATAGAGGGAATACAAACTGTAATTTATCTCATAAGGAATCCATTACACAACAGAAAAAATTTGTTTCAATTTTCCCGATGGGATCTTTCAACAAAATAATGAAAATGCCTCAAAACTTTACAAAAAGGAACATTCACGACTAGCAGTATCTGTTCTGGAAAATATGGAACCCTCTCTCAGCTTTCGATTGCATCCTTTATATATTTTTGCTGAGCCTTTACAAAATATATTTCTTAAACAAAATATTCCCCGAGATATTTTTCTGTTTGGGGTCTCTATCAAAAAAAAAAAAAATGATGAAGAAAACAACATCTCATCACATACATTGTGGCCTAGGAGAGGCTCTTAACTAAAACAACAACAATAAACTGAAAATAGAAAATGCATAGGGTGAAATAGAGATTTCACCCAATATTACAAACTTAAGAAATAAAAGTAAAAAGGCCGTGTGGGCCACATCATGAGTTTCATGTTTTTCGACGTGATGGAGCGCCTGATGCCTACAGAGGTGGCTGAATTGATGACGGTGATGAGCTCGTTCTGTGGCCAAAAATAGACAAAGACTGTTGAGAGGATGTGGGAGCTGGAACAGGAGCATAATCACTACATGTTTGCCATGCTTCTTCCCCCAGAGTTTGCATCATGGAAAATGTATCAACCAATGCCTGTATGTCTGTGAGTTCTATGTAATCCACTTGAACAGATAGAAATTGTCTGACCTGGCAGAGGAGGAAGAATTCTTTGCCCAGAGCAGTTACAATTGTCTTGGATTTTAGGCAAGAAGTCTTCTCAGAGGGGAAATCAATCCTGTTCATTACGTCTGTCACTTTCTATTAATAGGCAATCAGTTTGAGGAAAGTAGTTGTGTCAGGGTGCGAACATGATGAATTCATGCATTAGGTTTGTGGCTGGCACTATCTGATAGTAAAAACCTGACACAACCACTCTGAACATATCCTGACCCTTTAAATGCTTCTTGAACAACCTGGGTCTAACTTGGGCTACACTGAAAGGGTAGGATGGATCATGGATTCGGGCATGGGTGTCGAAAAGGGGTTTTGGTCTAGGTATAGTCCTAGTTTTGCGAGCTTGAGGGGTTTCAGGCTTAGACTTCCTGGACTTCATCTTCCTCATGGTCATTTGAAAAACAAAAACTGAAGGAAAACAGAGAGACGAGGGAATGGTTAAATACCTGCAAATAGTGAGGGAATCCAAGGAGAAAGTGACGCAAGACTTGAAGACGACCTGATACTGGAGTTCACGCTTAGCTGCACGACAAAACCCGTAAAAAACAAATATTTTACCTAATCGGGGAATGAGATAAGGTTAAATCGGCCCGTTTTTTATGGAGAATGAGGCGAGGACAACAACTTTAGGGTTGACGTCATAAGGACATCGATAATGAGATGTTTGGCAGCTGACCATTGGCTTAAGGGTGTTGGGTAGATGAGAGCCATGCTCCGGTGTCAGGCTAGTACCATTCTCGTACCACCTTTCCTAGGAATTACCTTACCTTTACTTACAGAGCGACATGTGTTCTCTTGGGCAGGTCCACTCGATACTCCGACGAGATTTGGAAAAGCTTCACGTTCCCTTCCAACACCCCACGGAATGCTTACCATTCATCCCGCCTGCACATGATGTCATATGCTTTCGGGGGTAGACCTCCAATTTAACCCGCCCGTCCTTAGTACCCCCAGAACCATGTACATGTAGCTTCACCTTTGGCTGTCCGATATATTACTATGATCCCGCTTTTTTTTATTTGTTAAAAACCTTAAGTATTTTTCCCGTGCTCTTGTCATGAGAGAAATTCGAAACATACCACCTTTATGCCTTCCTGCCCTGCTTATCCTTTTTTCTTTTATTTAAGTTAATACTCTTATCGCTTGGGGTGAGTGCTGACCAAACAACAGGATGAATTATCCTAGGATGATCTACATGATAGATCTTCATTTTTACTTGATATTGATAAATTTGAAAACAATTTTTCGTCTATTTTTACAATTGATTATGTTGAGGAACCGCAGAATCCCATATCGATTACAAATTCGGATTCAGAGACTAATTTGGGAAATATTTCTACCATAGTTCCTATCGACATATCAGTTAAACTTGGAATTATTGAAAACATTCATATAGGTGCTTCTTGTAAAATTAAAGATATTAATACATACAAAGCCCTATTTCAATAATTCCGAGACATATTTTCCTAGTCTTTCGAAGAGATGCCAGGAATCTATCCTAAGATTGTCATTCATAAAATCAAGACATACCTAGATGCTAAGCCTGTTAGACAAATATTACGTTCAACACATCTGTGAAAAGATGCTGCTATCAAAGCTGAAGTTGAAAAGCTATTACAAGTAGGATTTATTTATCCAATTCCAGGGACAGATTGGGTATCTAATATAGTTCTCGTTACCAAGAAACAAGGGACTATATGAGTATGCATCGAATATAGGGATATTAATAAAGCATGTCCAAAAGAAAATTATCCTACCCCCTATATCGACCAAATTATTGATCATTGTTTCGGAAATGAAATTTTCTCATTTATGGATGGATTTTCTAGGTATAATAAAATCAACATACTCCCTGCCGATCAACCAAAAATAATGTTTATATGTCCTTGGGGAACATTTGCTTATTGTAAAGTACTTTTCAGATTAAAAAATGCCGATGCAACTTTTCAAAGGGCCATGTATTATGCTTTTCATGATATCAAACATATTGTACAGCCTTATCTAGATGATTTACCTGCTCATTCTTTACGCAGGGACGATCATCCTACACACTTACGAGTTGTTTTCATGTTATGTAGGCATTACAAGATTCGCTTGAACACGCACAAATGTGTTTTTTATGTGCAATCAAGACTATTAATAGGATTCATCATTTCGAAATTCGAAATTATTGTTGACCCCTCTAAAGTTGAGGCCATCATCAATTTACCTCCTCCTTCCACACTTCACCAACTCCAAAGTTTGCAAGGGAAAACAATTTTTTTACGTAGGTTTATCCCAAACCATGATGAGTTAACAAAAGCTTTTACCAATTTGTTGAAACAAAGTGTTCCTTTTATTTGGGATGAGATTGCTGATAAATCTTTTGATGCATTAAGACGCGCAATGACCCATGCACCGTTATTTCATACTCCCAATTACCATTAGGACTACTTTTTATACTTAGCTGCCTCTGATTCCACCATTGGAATGGTTCTGGTTTTGTTAGTCATAAGTATTTTTTCACTGTCTTTGAATGACTATAGATTGGTTCTAGATTTCTGAAAACAACATTCCTTGAATATTGTGAGTTTCAAAAATCTCATTACCTTCATTATCCTTATAGAAACTTTTTCACTATTCCATCAATTTCCCATTTCATGGTCACTATGTTTCTCCTAAAAAACTCCTTATTGACTTATATCTCTCATTTTCAGCCTCCCTCCCTGCCTATAACCTCATTGCCTCATTTTTCCTCTATCAATAGACCCCATCTTCCATCTAGGGTTTCCTATAGCTAAATTTTCCCTTTTTCCCCAGGTTCCTCAAGTATTGATGGTCTCAAAACTATCTCTGTAGGCTCTTTAGATAAATCAAGTACATTGGATTTTGGATCTTAAATATAACACTTTTGACAATACTCTGTTTTTCACTTGAAAACCTCCAAGTCAAATCCCAGTCAAAATCAGGTCAAAGGACCCTCCCACTAGGTCATTAGGGTTTCACATGTTTTGAGGTCATCATTGGATGTTTTAAGCACTAATTTTCCTTTGCTAGAATCTGGCTCAGATGTAATAGCATGTCAAGACATGATTATTCAAGGAGGACCTAAAATATTTCTAAAGAATATTTCCTCATAAGTTCAAAGTCTGCAAGTGAGAAAAATGGACAAAGTTTGGCACTTCTGTAGGAGTGTTGAAAGTTTTGTCAGCAGAAGGTACTGATAAAGTATACTTTCTACTCCTAAATGAAGACCGCTTACAACCAAGGAAATGGAAACAATTTGGTCTTGAAGAGAACTAGGGTTTTGAGCTTGATGGTCCAGTTGAGTGCCAAAACAGTGATCCCTTGTAGCAATGACATGGAGGAGGCACACAAAGATAAACATGAATAAAGTCTATCAAAATAGATTGAAGAAAAATGGAAAAGGCGAGGTGAACTGGACATAAATGAATGAACTTGAAAGGGCTATAGAGAACTTAGAAGAGAACAATGATGATTGCTATAAAACACTCCATACACCTAGGGTTTTGAAGAAAGTGGTCAGAAAATATGAAAAGCATAAGTTGAAATCCATGGTAGAAGAAAAAGAGGATTTTGAAGCTGCTGCTATGTGTAATAATCCTAAAGGTGTCAAAATAAACATGTCACGTCTCCAAGATCAAAATAAAAGAAAATTTCATAACTCTAGCAACCTACAAGCAAAAAGGTGTAAAGAATATCAGTGAAAATGACAAAAAATGGTTTCAAACATTAGAAAGTGGGTTGCAAAGTTAAATTAAATCCATGAGCCTATAAAAGGTCATTTTACACTTCAATGAATCATTGTTATCTTCCAAAGAGTTATAAGTTTCAAGGACAGAAGAGTTTTTGAGTTTTCAAGCAAAATTTGGCTAAGTTGCCTTGGCACTACGTGCTCAGCTTGGCACGGAGCGCATGGAAGAAGGCGCTACACCCTTGGCACTTTTCTCCCATGCCTATTATGAAGGAGCTGCGTGCCTGGAAAGTGGTGATGCGTGCTTGGTAGAGAACTGCACTCTTGCCCAACAGGCCTGTGAAGAAAGACCTTGGTGCTATGCACTCAGGACTGGCACTGTGCGCTTAGCCTTGGTGCTGCGCCCTCAGCCTTGGCCCTGCGCTCTTGGTGAGGAAGGGTTTCCAAGTCCTAAAACAACTTGAATCACCTCAAATTACTACCAAGATATTTTCAAAGTTCCTCCAAGAAAGTCTTAAGGGTAAGTACATACCATGCACCTATCTTCAAGCAGTTTTGGTGTTTTCTTAATGAATGAAATCAAAACCTAAGAGAAACCCTAAATTTCAAGCTTGAAATCACTGTTTGAACCTCATTTCATCTTCCTAAATAGAGATTCAGTGATTGATAGGGTATTTACATAGCTGGAGGGTTTTCATTGAGTTTTTTAGCCTCTCACTCATTCTCATATGCCTAGACCCTCACTCACTCATCCCATTCAATTGCCAAAACTACTATTTCTTACCATCCCTTCATCTCCTTTCCATTTACACTCTAGGGTTTTATAAAGGCAGAGTTTACAATGTCAGAGGAAAGTGGCAGTGATGTGGAGGCCCAAATGCCAAGGAGGCAAGATAAATGAATTTGAACCCCTCACTACAAGAGAGCTCATGGCATCTCCCCTTCCTATTTCTTGTTTCAAACATGTAGGTTGCTATTAATTTTTTGAAAAGGCGCGGAAGGTACAAAACCATCCTGAGCTAACTAGACTCTTTACCATTAACTTGCATGAAAAACAAGTTAACCTTGCATGGGTCGCCTTTAAATTGTCTACAGATGCCATTGCTAATGCCACAGGAATACCTAGTGTAGGGGAGAAATGGTTCAAGCAAGATAACCTTGACATGAGTTACTTTTCCAGCCATACCTTAAGCCCAGGTATAAAGACCACATCAAATCCATCTTTCCTTTCTCTCACCTGCTTGACAAATATGCACCTATGATGAAGATTATAATGAAGTATTTTACTTGTGAGGGAAGTTTCTCCAATCTTTTCTCATACCACATCAGGCTGCTGATTCATTTTACTAGATTGAGGATGCTGCACATACCCTATTACCTTTACCGAAGCATTGATAAAATGTCCTACATAGTGCAAAAGAGAGAATATCCTTAGCAGATGCAAAGCCTTTTTCACCACTCACTTATTAAAATGTTTGTTATGCACCAACTACAACAGAAAGGAATTCCATGGGAGACCTTTATTGCCAATGAGGTGTTCACTTCTCCACAAGCCCATCATCAGCAAAATATTCCTTCATCTTCTCATCCTCCCATTACTACTTCTCCTTCACATCCCACTGTTCCAGAAACCATTCAAGCAGAAATTGTGTAGGATAAACCCTGTCCTAATGCCTCTAGTTGATAAAGAAATCAAAAATATGTATGATGCTGGAATAATAGTCGTACTCAGGTACTCAGAATGGGTCTCAAACCTTGTCTCAGTGAGGAAGAAGACATGAGTAATTAGGCTATGCGTAGACTTTAGAAATTTGAACAAAGGCTCCTTGAAAGATAACTACCCTTTACCTAAGATGGATCATACTCTGCAAAGGGTGGTAGGCTCCAAAACAATATCATTGCTTAATGGTTTTTCAGGGTATAATCAGGTGCTAATACTTCCAAGTGATTAGCACAAAACAACTTTCACTACACCCTGGGGCACCTTCATGTATGTCAAAATGCCTTTTGGGTTAATGAATGTCGGAGCTACTTTTCAAAGAGCCACGGACATTGCTTTTTCCGAGGAAATAGGCTACTTCATTGTGATATACCTTGATGACATCACTGTTTACTCAAAAACCGATGATGAGTACCTAGCTCACTTAAGGAAAGTCTTTGAAAAATGTAGAAAGTATGGTTTATCTTTGAATCCTAATAAAACTCCATTTGGCCTTAAAGAAGGAAAAATTCTAGGCCACATCATCTCTGAAGAAGGAATCAAAATAGACCGAAAAAGGATTGAGGGAATATTTCAGATCAGTCACCCTAGGAACATCAAAGTGCTGCAATATTTCATTGGAAATATCAACTTCCTAAGAAGGTTCATACCAAACCTTGTTGAACTCCTAAGAAACCTTACGAACATGCTGATAAGAGAAATAGGAGTCAAATGGACCATAGAAGCAAATAAATCCTTTGAACTGGTAAAACAAGCACTTACCCGAACACCAGTTCTAATCAGCCCTGACTTTACCAAGGATTTCTTCATCTTCTCATTTGCATCGAAACACACAATTGCTGCAGTATTGATACAAAATAACATAATGAGACAAGAACATCCCATAGATTTATTTATCAAGGCACTAAGAGATGCACCTCTGAAATATGACATCATGGAGAAACAAGCTTTTGCCTTAAACAAAGCATTAAAAGATTTTAGGATTTACATCTCGCATTCACATGTCATTGCTTTTGTTCCTCATGTAGTGGTTAAGGACATACTAACTCAGGATCATGATCTTAAAAGAGGTAAATTGATTGTTGTCATTTTAGAGTATGATTTGGAAATAAAGCCCACCAAGCTAATCAATGGGCAAGGATTAGCCCAACTCATGGCTGAAGCAAACTTTCAAGCATTGGACATAAACATGATACATTCTTTAGATGAACAAGAGCAGCTGGCGACTCCACCTATTGAAGAAGAATTTCTGAACTCACTCTGGCATGCTGATATATTATATGTGATTTTAATCTAAATTTTCCTCCTAGTTTGTCCAAAACAAAGGCCAGATTCTTGAAACTAAAAGCTGTAAATTTTTGCATTCTAGAAAAAGCTTTATATTGGAAATTTTTTGTTGGTATCTTGCTTAGATGTTTACTTAAAGATGATGCAGACAGAATCATGCATGAGTTTCATGAAGGAGAGTGTGGAGGTCACCTCTATTGGAAAACTACTGTCAACAAAATCCTTAGAGCTGGTTTCTATTGGCACACTCTTTTCCCTGATATCCACAAGCTAGTAGTGACTTTCCATAAATTCCAAATCTTTGAGGGAAAGAGAAAACTATTGCCTTTGCCTTTGCACCCTATCAATGTTGAAACTCCTTTTCAACAGTGGGGTTTAGATTTCATTGGAGAAATCCACCCTGCGTCCTCTATCCAACACAAATGGATCCTCACTGTAACTAACTATTTCACCAAATGGATAGAAGCCATCCCTTCAAGGAATGCCACTGACTTGGTAATCATCAAATTCCTTGAAACTAATATTATGTCCAGATTTGGTTTTCCAAGAAAGATCATCACTGATAATGCTGTTGCATTTAAATCCATGAGAATGGTATACTTTTTCCACAAGTATCACATTACATTAGGGCATTCAACAACTTATTACCCTCAAGGTAATGGTTTGGTTGAGTCCTCTAACAAAATTTTGGTAAACATCATCAAGAAGTTGTTGGAAGAGAACAAAAAGTCATGGCATAGAAAACTGGTGCATGCACTATGGGTAGACATATTAACAAGAAAGAAATCAATTAACATGTCTCCCTATCAGTTGATGTATGGCATGGATGTAGTTTTTTCAACATCCTTGGGAATCCCAGAGATGAAGCTCCTCCAAGAGGTACAATCAGAAGAGAATGATATGGAAAGGAGGCTGAACCAAATCATTCATTTGCAGCAATCAAGGGAAGAAGTATACAGCAGAACACAAGCAGTGCAAGAGAGAATAAAAAAAAAATTGATAAGAGGACCAAGGAAATTTATTTCCAGATTGGAGACAAAGTTCTGAAGTGGGAGTCATGAAGAGAGGACAAAGGCAAACATGGAAAATTTGAAAATCTATGGAAAGGCCCATACATCATCCATTCAGTTAGAGGTAACAATGCATTCTTCCTACAGTAAATGGATGGAATAGAGTTATTTGGAGGTCCTGTCAATGGCAAGATGCTCAAGCAATATTTTTGTTGAAGTTCTTAGTTTAAAGCTTTGTTCATTATACATAACATTTCTTGAGTAAAATATCAGAAAAATGGAAACACAAAAACATAGAAAAGAAGAAAAAGAGGGCAGATGAAAAGAAAAGGTAAAGCCCCATACCAAAAAAGAATATGTCTGAAAGTGTGCAAGTCTAAATGCCACAACTTTGAGAAAGAAAAGTATTTTTCAGTCATACATCCTAACCATGATTGAAAATTTTTAAAATTTTTGTTGATAAGTTAGAAAAGCAAGATTTTCCAAACCATCTAAACTTGGCTCATCAGTAGACTAGGTTAGGAAAAGATGTTGGTTCCCAAAGCTTAAATCCGAGCCAAAGAGAAATGAGAAGGATAGGTAACAAAATCCAAACTATGAGCCCTCAAGTTTCTAGTTTTACTTGTAGAAAAAAAAATTCTATGTGCCACTTGTCCAAGATGCCACAACTTATGACAAATCAAACTGCCTAACCTTGATTTGGTGTAATATTCCAGATTAGGAACAACTCATGAATCATGCATCAAAAATGCATTTCCAGCAACATTTGCAATAAAACACTGAATGGACCCTTGGATCCCATAAAATAATCAATATAAAATCTAAATCCAAGATTAGAGCTAAAACAAAGAAAAATAGGTGGGTTAAACAAATCTCCCACTCCTAATATTGCCAAAAATTGCTAAAACCCCAAGACTGCAAAATGTCGGAGTTGCTGCTCAAGGGACTGCACAGTATAAGAGAGCGTTTAAACATAAAATCATAGGAGAAAAATATATATACTCATTTATTCATAAATAATGCTGAAGAACAAAGATCTAATCTCCTTATAAAAAATACAAAAGAAACCGGCAAGGGTTTCTTATCAAACACTTTGCATACAAGATGGGAAATATAGTAATTTACTGAATAACCACTAAAAAAATAAAGTAAATGAGTGTAGAAGGCTGAAATATGTCTGATCTGCTGTATATCCCTCAAGGGCTTCCTCCCATGAAAGGATGAACCTTTCAATCACAAGGAAACACTGCAACGGAGCCACCAAACCATGCAATGAACACTACCTCCAAAATAATGCATTCCCTAGCAGAGAAAATTCTAGGAATGTATGGGAAATGTGTGGTCTGATACCACATATCTGAAATAAGCTTTGGAGCTCTCCAAATACATCTCTCAAGTGAAGGAAACCTTCCTCCAATGAGAAACTAGCTTAGAAACCGGGATTCCAATCCCTTCCACTGCTGCACCCAGCAACACTGCACAATCTCTGGAAAAAACTGTGCTGATGAAGATGGATGAAGCTTGGAATGAATACCTAATGTGTAATTATGAATGAAAACTCTCCTAATTAGGCTCCTCAAAAGGAAAGAGGTGGGATTCTCGCCCGGGAACACCCAGTGCTAAACAACACTGCAACTCTGCTAAGCAGCAACAAGTCTTGGTAGACAAGAAAAATAATCTAAGACATGATGAATAATGTTTTCATCCTCTTCCTTATATAAGATATAATTTTTCTTTCCCTTGGCCCCACTCAATTAGGTCATCTCCATCCAAATATGAATCTCCCTCCAAAATTGTGTTATTCTTCCTTGGATTTCTCCTGCACTAAAACTGCATTGTTGAATTGGTCAAAGCAGCTTGATTTTAACCCTGTTCACACATGGAGGTGTTTTTTTAGGCTTGAAAGAGTGTCCCCTTTCACATATGGAGTATTTTATTTCTCCTTAGGAGAATTATGGTATTTTCTCCCCATTTATTCACCGGCTACAGCTACTGCTAACTCTAATGTTCCAATTAGCTTGGAGGCTAAAATTTTGGAACATTACAGTCCTCCCCTCCAAAATATTTGCTTGTCCTCAAGAAAATGCATAAGGAGAAAAAAATTTCTCCCCTCTTCCTCATGTGGCATCCCATCAATAGCCTCCATCACTGCATCAAGAGAATCTGCAAATATACTGTCATCCAATGCTTCCTTCCAAGTGTGCAAAACCAAAGTGTCTGCATCAATCAAAGGTAGAAAGTGTGAATGGAACCCTGCTAGCTCTCTCGTGGCCTCCACAAAGTAGGAGTGATGATCATCATGGTGAATTAGTGCCTCTCTCACCCATGCTATCATCCAAATGAAGTGAGTCACCCTCCAACATGGTAACTCATGAAAAGTATCCTCCACCTTTGGCTCCTGAAATGTAGGTGGGTTGAATAAGTGAACATGATAGGCAAGAGGGCCTATCCCACACTGTCATCCTCTCCACTTATGATAAGTGTAGAGGGAATGTTGATCTTGGGTTGCAACATGATTTCCCTCCAATGGCAAGAAGAAGATTGAGTCTCCAAGACTCTTCCTGCAAAATTATGAGACATGTCAACCCAAACCATTCCATCCAAGATGAATGGCACATCACCACCATTTGGAATCCAAATCAGAAAAATGCTGAAAGTTATGTGCAATATTGGATGGTACCAAAGGTTCTCCAAGTGGATTATTACGCAGTCTCCCCAATTGATATTTGAGAATTTCATGTGGCAAGTGGTTCTGCAACAAGTTACAAGATGTATATGTTTGTCCTTCCAACATGGGGAAGTAAGCATCAATGTCTATCAGCTATACATATATGAGATAAAAATACACTTGACCAAATTCATGTATATATGGGCTACTATCATCATAAACATTGGCCCTAAAGTGACCATGAAACCCAAAAATACTCTTTCTCTCTTGAAGAGAAATGCACTGTCTACACATGGTGAGAAAGTATAAATACTCCATAGAGTAATCAACAAGAACATAAATGTATTTCTTACCATGCATCATGTGTGAGTTGAAGGTGAGGTCCATGAGTGAGCCCTCCCATAAGAATCTCCTCATAAAAATATGCAAGAGGAGAGGGTGCATACTCCCTTTGGAACACTCCATCAATAGATACATGCTCTCAAGGGACAGTGTTGTAGGCCTTAGTAGCAAGGCTCTTGTCACTCCATGACTTCTCCCTTTGACATCCCACATGCCAAAGCCATCCACCATCATGCTTCTATGTGAGAAGATCTTCTTCCTACATGGAAGTCTCTCATGATCCTTCGATGCTGAAGGGTAGCCTCCTTGCACCATGAATGTGCCTTCCTCCTTTCTGGGAATATCATGAAAAGCATGGGGAGAATTTTGCCCATACTCTCCCAAGTGTAACCATAGCAACAACAACTTTTTTTGCTGCCTCATCTCTCCCTCATACAAGCCATGAAGCAAGATCATGATAGTCAACTTGTATGATGCCCCATATAAACAAGTCCTCTACTACTCTATCATATGGGTGCCATGACATCCAATTGGTTTTTCTCTCCATACAAAGCTTCCTTTAGAAAAAAAACATCAGCAATACATGGAAGCAAGATACAATAAAAACAAGTTTCCAAATGACAATCAGAGAGTGAATCATGGTCCCTATCATGGAGCCAGCGCAGTGCATCCTTGGCCTGCATCAAAATAATAAATAACAAGTGCTTTTCTAGCCACTTGTTTTCTAGCACAGTCATCTTATAAGATGAAAACATGAAGTTATAAGTTGGTGCCAATGGTGAACACCCAGATACATGTGGCTTCCCCCATAAACCATCAAAAGGACATCCAAAGTCAATGCTACAAGTAGATACAAGTACATCATCATACAATATGAAAGAAGATATGATTCTTCTTGTTACATCATGTTGCTGAAATAAGGAAAAGAAGTACAATAAAAAATATGAAATTATACCTCCTCCATTATGTACTTGAGGTCTTGAGCTGAAATGGCTCAATTGGAAACTCTCCCTCACTCCCAATGAGTAGGAAAGTGGTTGTGACATCCTATCTATCACCATCTGGGATATGCATCTCTCCATATGCTGAAATATGTCATGATGAATGCCCTCACAAGTGAACTCCTCCATCAACTAGAAATATGCATCAAAGTGCATAGAAGAGAAGTCCTCATGTGCTGCATGTAGTAGCTTCTCCCTGAGACTAGAAGATCTAGTCAGCCATAGGAATAGATGACCATACCATCCACCATGTATTTGTCATCTCCATCCAGGTCATCCAGAATCATGCATGCACCAAGATCCTTGGAGTACTCTACCAAAAGCTGAGATCTCCAATAAGGATCAATCCTCCTAAGAGACAATGCTGGTGATTTGGCATGTGAAGCTCCCCTCATGCTGTTGTCTGCTACTTTGACATCCCCCATGCCAAATTCTTCCCCCAAACTATTCACCTCTCCAAAATCCAAGAGTGGTGAACTAAAAGACAAGATATCTCTCATCAACTGTAGATCAGGTGGCCTCCCAGGTGGAATGCCTCCATGTAGTGAGACATCAATGTCAAGAGTAGACTGCTCATGTGGTTGGCCAACCTTTCCCTTGTTCTCATAGCACAATATAGTCTGCCTACTCTTTCCACTAGCTTTATGAAATAGAGAAGGGTGTGTGCTCCTCATCAAATAATGATGCTCTTCCTTCCTACCTCCTCCATCCAGCTGCAATGCTGCACAATGATGTTGCTCATTGATTGTGCTTGGACCTCTATGTATGAGATCCTAGGGAACTTCTTGTAAGGATACAAGAATACCTTCTGTTGGAGCATGTGCTCCTTCCTCCTCTGCATGAGGCACTAGATGTGCTCTAGATGTGACAGTGTTGTTGCCCTCATCTCCCTCAATGTGTGTGGGCAACATCTCAACAGTTGGATCCTCTTGTGAAAAAGAGATTCCTATGCCCTCTTGTTCAAGAATATGAACTGGAGGTCTTTCTTCCAGCAATGTGTAATGCAAGATGTCAGCTTCTCCCATGGTTTTCTGAGGTGGATTTTCATCCATTACATGCAAGGGTTTTTTTTTCTCAAGTTTTCCTTGCTCATGTGTCTTAGGAAGTTTTTCACCAAACCTTCCCATCAAAGTCTCTATGAATCTTGCATAAGATGAAGTGTTTGCATTCTTTAAAGAAAAATATTCAAAAATCCACCATGTATGAGCCTTACCTCTGAAATGCAGCGCTACAACTCTGATGGCTTCATCTTTGGAAATGTGGTGCAACTGCAAATATGAATCTAGCTCCTTCAGCCAAGCTCTAGCTGAACATGTAGGTGATCCGGAAAAATTAGATAGATGAAATCTCTCTGCATCCTGCTGCTTGCTCTTCTCCACCTAGATCTTGCAAAACTTTTGGAAATCAGTATGATATCTAAACCTCTCAGTTTGAGATTCATACTCCTGCAACAAATCACTAAGAGTTCTCCTCTTAGGCCTTTTTCCTCCTCCCATCCATCTCAAGATAACTCTGGGCACTTGACTGTGTTGTGCATCATGGAGTGTAGTTTCAAGCTCACACTCACCGTGTGAAAATCTAGACTCAGCTCTATATTCAACCTCCTTTGGAGATCCCATCTCCAATCTCATTTTCTTCAGCTCTCCTTGAAATCTCTGCATAGATTTTGGAAGAAGCTTTGTAAGCTTGTATTCCTTTATCCTTTCACATACTGAAGCTTTCTATATTTTTTCCATCTCTCCTTCCTCTGATAGCTTCATCTCACAGGCTGAGCCAGAGATCATGCTCTGATACCATTGTAATATTCCAGATTAGGAACAACTCATGAATCATGCATCAAAAACACATTTCCAATAAAATTTGAAATAAAACACTGAAATGGACCCTTGGATCCCATAAAATAATAAATATATAATCTAAATCCAAGATTAGAGCTAAAACAAAGAAAACTAGGTGGGTTAAAAAGATCTCCCACACCTAGGATTGCCAAAAAGTGCTAAAACCCCAAGACTGCAAAATGTCGGAGTTGCTGCTCAAGGGAATGCACAGTCTAAGAGAAGTTTTACACATAGAATCATAGGAAAAAAATATATTTACTCATGTATTGATAAATAATGCTTAACAACATAGATCTAATCTCCTTATACAAAATTCAAAAGAAACCGGCAAGGGTTTCTTATCAAACACTCTGCATACAGGATGGGAAATAGAGTAATTTACTGAATAACCATTGCAACACTAAAGTAAATGAGTGTATAAGGCTGAAATATGTCTGATATTCTGTATATCCCTCAAGGGCTTCCTCCCATGAAAGGATGAACCCCTCAATCACAAGGAAACACTGCAAAGGAGCCACCAAACCATGCAATGAACACTGCCTCCAAAATAACATTCCCTAGCAGAGACAGCGCTGGGAATGTATGGGAAATGTGTGTTATGATACCACAGATCTGAAATAAGCTATGGAGCTCTATAAACAGGTCTCTCAAGTGAAGGAAACCTTCCTCCAATGAGAAACTAGCTCAGAAACCGGGATTCCAATCCCTTCCACTGCTGCACCCAGCAACACTGCACAATATTTGGCAAAAAATGCGCTAATGAAGATGGCTGAAGCTTGGCCTGAAAAAATTGTGTCGAATGATGAATTCAAACTCTACCAATGAGTCTCCTCAAAGGAAAGAGGTTGGATTCCTTCCTGGGAACACCCAGTGCTAAACAACACTGCAACTCTGCTAAGCAGCAACAAGTTTTGGCAGACAAGAAGAATAATCTAAGACATGATGAATAATGCTGCCAGCCTCTTCCTTATATAATATATGAGTTTTCTTGCCCTTGGCCCCACTCAATTATGTCATCAGCTCCATCCAAATATGCATCTCCCTCCAAAATTGCGTTATTCCTCCTTGGATTCCTCCTCCACTAAAGCTGCGTTGTTGACTTGGTCAAAGTAGCTTGATTTTAACCCTGTTCACACGTGGAGGTGTTTTATTAGGCTTGAAAGAGTGTCCCATTTCACATATGGAGTATTTTATTCCTCCTTAGGAGACTTATGGGCTTTTCTCCCCATTTATTCACTGACTAGAGCTGCTACTAACTCTAATGTTCCATTTAGCTTGGAGGCTAAAATTTTAGAACATTACATTTGGTCATGTTTTGAATTTTATGTTGATAGGTTAGAAAATGAAAATCTGTCAAACTAGTTAACCTTGACAGATAATTTTATTAGTTAGAGAATAAAAAAGGCTCATTAGTCTAATTTGAGCTCTTGGAAATGATAAGGGTAGAAGTAGATAGTTTTTTATGCTTTCAAAAGAAAAAATGTTGTCAAGGGTTTGCCAATCCAAATGCACCCAAGTGAAGAAAAAATGTTAGGAAAGGTATGATGGGTAGGTAATGTTGATATTGAAGCAATCATGTTTGTAAATTGTAAGATAACAACAACAAATATCAGCCTTGAAAAATGAAAGAACAAGAATAAATCAGCAAGCATGTGAGGCTTTTTATCTGCAAAACCAGAGATCTGAACTCTGAGGGCTTGACACCTCCTGAAAGGAGCTTCCCTCCCCAAGTGGAGCCACTATTAGTCATCAGTATTTTTTCATTGTATTTAGATGACTATAGATTTGTTCTAGATTTCTGAAAACAACATTGCCTGAATATTGTGAGTTTCAGATATCTCACTACCTTCATTATCCTTATAGAAATTTTTTCACTATTCCATCAATTTCCCATTTCATGGTCACTCTATTGCTCCTAAAAAACTCCTTATTGAATTATATCTCTCATTTTTAGCCTCCCTCCCTGCTTATAACCTCATTACCTCATTTTTCCTCTATCAATAGACCCCACCCTCCATCTAGGGTTTCCTATAGCTTACTTATTCCCATTTTCCCCAGGTTCCTCAAGCATTGATGGTCTAAAAACTATCTCTGTAGGCTCTTTAGATAAATCAAGTACATTGGATTTTGGATCTTCAATACAAGAATTTTGAAAATACTCTATTTTTCACTTGAAAACCTCCAAGTCAAATCCCAGTCAAAATCAGGTCAAAGGACCCTCCCACTAGGTCATTAGGGTTTCACATATTTTGAGGTCATCATTGGATGTTTCAGAAACTTATTTTCCTTTGCTAGAATCTAGCTCAAATGTAGTAGAATATCAAGACATGATTATTCAAGAAGGACCTAAAATATTTCTAAAGAATATTTCCTCATAAGTTCAAAGTCTACAAGTGAGAAAAATGGACAAAGTTTGGCACTTCTACAGGAGTGTTGAAAGTTGTGTCAGCAAAGGGTACTGATAAGGTAGATTGTCTACTCTTGAATGAAGACCACTTACAACCAAGGAAAGGGAAAAAATTTGGTCTTGAAGAGAACTAGGGTTTTGAGCTTGATGATCCAGTTGAGTGCCAAAATAGTGATCCCTTATAGAGATGACATGGAGGAGGCACACAAAGCCAAAAATGAAGAAAGTCTATCAAAATAGATTGAAGAAAAATGGAAAAGGTGAGGTGAACTGGAAAGAAATGAATGAAATTGAAAGGGATATAGGGAACTTTGTTGAGATTCAACAAGATGATGAGCTTAGTGAAAAGAGTTGCCTTCACTAAGTGGGCCCGCAGACTATTTTTGGCGCAAGTCTATTTTTTAGACTATGTCTATTTTTAGACATGTCAATCATATTTCAGAAGTTGCAGGATGCTATTTGTGGATGGTTGATCAAGTTGGAAAATTAGATGAAATTCTATTTTTAGAATATTGGGTGAAGTCTA
Source organism: Pinus albicaulis (assembly GCA_034641835.2). Taxonomy (NCBI): domain Eukaryota; kingdom Viridiplantae; phylum Streptophyta; class Pinopsida; order Pinales; family Pinaceae; genus Pinus; species Pinus albicaulis. The sequence continues at coordinate 650,894,543 of CM076569.1, forward strand.
TTTATAGATCATCAATCTAAAAATAGATGCATGTCGATTATTATTAGCTCTTAATAATAATTAGACTCTAAACATCAACTTATTCTCTTGGAGCACTTCAGTTCAGTGCACAGATGTGGCACATCAGATGACAGAAGGAATTACGCTATTCCTGAGGGTTTACTGGAGCTAATGCATGGAGGACTCAGTTAGAACTCAAGTGGCAGAGTTATGACACAGTTGGAAGAAGTAGTTATGGAGTTGTATTCAGTTTAACTCAGTTAGCCTCAGTTGAGCTAGTTCTATCTAGTCTAACTTATTGATACACTAGTGAGAGTGGAGTGAATTAATTAGTTAATTAACTCATAAATAATAACTCATTAATCAACTGAACATTACATCAGTTAACTACAGTGCATGGCAGTTTCAGTGGAGACCAGTGGAGAGATAGGTGAAAGGGCAAGATAGACTATTTGTTGTGACTATTAGTGATGCATTGATTGCATTAAACACACAGTGGATATGCCAATGAGTATTGCACAGTAAATCCAAGAGTAATTCGAATTCATTTAGAGCTATTCTTCAGCAGATATTGCACAGTGGAGGCAGGCTAGCAGGTGGCATAGATCGGTGCATGGATTTGCAAGATTGGGCCTGATTAGTGTATGACGATTGTACTGTACTGAGAGCTTGTGATAAGCTTTGTATGTTTGTATGAGATTTTCATATGATATCCATGTTACATAATATATATTTGGGGTTTTCAGCTTCAGGCTTTCCTGGTTAAAAACTGTGTTATGTGCAATTGAATATTTTTTGTTTATGCTTCACATGTGTGTGCAATTAATTTTTCCGCAAAAGATTGACAAGTGGAATTGATTCAGTATTTTGCATAAAGTTAAATAGTGTGAGATCAAGTGAATCAAAGACACATGCATGCTTAGTGCATATAATTTATACATGGTATCAGAGCATTTTTTATTGAAGATTGCAATTGTGAAGTGAGTTTGTGCTGGTGGACAATTCGAATTTGCTACAGAAGATTCTTAGTGCATAAATCGAGTATACATTGAAATGTATTTCAACGGGTTGAGATTGGAGTATGCCCTTGATGGGAGCTTGAATTAAATAGCCTGGAGGACAGGATGGAGGCAGTGCTAGAGGATAATAGGCTAAAGGAGTTCATCGATAGCAATGTTCCTAAGCCAGGATCTAGTGATGCTACATTACTTGATGCATGGAAAAAGAAGACTGCAAAGACGAGGAGGATTCTGTTGGAAGGTGTGAAGGACCATATTGTGTCCAGCCTTCACATGAAAGCCACTCCATTCTTAATGTGGAAGGCTTTGACTGATTTTTTCCAAAGCATAAGTGACCAGAGGAAGTTGGCGCTTAAAGACAAGCTCAGAAAAATAAAAATGGAGAAAGGCGACAGTATTCCAAAATACCTCACAAAGTTTTTCCACTACAAGGATGAGTTGGGAAGTGTGGGGGTTACTGTTGATGAAGAAGACTTGGTGAGCTTGGCTCTCCTTGGGCTTCCGAATATTTGGCATAGCTACGAAGACTCTGTCAATGGACGGGAGAAACTGCCAGTATGGGAGCGACTTTGGTCGGATCTTGTGCAGGAGGAGATAAGGCGGGGTACCAGGGATGGATCTTCATCGAAGAATGAAGATGAAGAAAATTTCGCTTTGGCTGCCAAAGCAAGGAAAGGGAAGGAAAAGAAAAATCCTTCTAAATCCGGTGTGAAAGGAAAGAATCAGGACTTGTCCAAAGTGAAGTGTTTTCACTATCACGAGCATGGACATTTCACCACTAACTATCCACAAAAGAAAAATAATAAGCAGGTTGCTGGATTTGTAGCTGGAGAGGCCTTAACCTCACAATTTGAGCTGGATTTTTCTTTGATCGCATGCTTGGTTTCAAGCTGCATGGAATCGGTGTGGTATCTTGACAGTGGTGCGTCTTTCCATATGACGAGAGACAAAGAGTTGTTCAGTGACTTGGAGGAGAAGGACCTCCAGATGCATATAGAGATGGGTGACGATGGTCGGTACAGTGCAACTGGCATTGGGACCATTACCTTTGACAGGGAATCTGGTAATCCATTCTTGTTGAAGAATTTCATGCATGTTCTAGGTCCGAAGAAGAACTTGGTCTCAGTTGCAATGCTGGAAGATAGGGGTTATGATGTTGTTTTCAGTGAGGGAAAAGCCTTCCTTCGACATAAAACTATGGGTCAAACCAAGAAGATATGGGTTCGAATTAAGAATCTCTACAAGCTAGAGGTAGATGGCTGCGTTGCAATGGTAGGAAAAGCAGAAGAAGTGGTGAAATGGGATGAGGGCGAATTATGGCACAGGAGATTGGGCCATCTTCACCATGGCGCTTTGAAAATTTTGTAGCAAATTTCTACTGGACTTCCCAAGGGTACTCTTTCATAGCCAGATCAGTGCAAAGGATGTACAATGGGTAATTTTGTGAAGACCACCTTTCATGAGAAGGAGAACCATGCTTCGGTGATCCTGGAGAGAATTCACACAGACGTGTGTGGACCATTCTCGGTTGCTTCAATAGAAAAACATAGGTATTATGTGATATTTGTTGATGACTTTTCTTGTAGATGTTGGATCTTCTTCATGCAGAAGAAGAGTGAAACGTTCTCAAAGTTCTGTGAGTTCAAGGTATTGGTGGACAAGGAGTTGAGGAAGCAGATGAAAGCTCTAAGGAGCGATAATAGTGGTGAATACATCTCTGGCGAATTCAAAGACTTCTGTAGCAAAGAAGGAATTCGAAGAGAAATCATAGGGCCTCATAACCCACAGCAGAATGGGGTCGCGGAGAGAAAGAATAGAATGATCATGGGTGCTACACAAGCGATGCTACATGATTAGGGCCTACTGATGCACTTGTGGGCGGAAGCATGCAACACTGTGGTTTATGTGTAAAACCGTTGTCCTCATAGAGTACTTGGCATGAGTACACCCGAGGAAGCTTTTACTGGTAAGAAGCCTAATATTTCTCATTTGAAGATTTTTGGCTCACCTGTTTACATTCATGTGACGAAGGACGCTAGGAAGGAGCTGGAGCCGACGCAGAAGTTGTGATATTTGTGGGGTACACAGAAACACCCCATAACTATCATGTGTATTTTCCAAACATTCAGATGACTGTTATGCAACGGGATATAAAATTCAATGAGGTGAAAGCCATGAAGTTGTCGCTTGAGAGGGAGCTACACTTGCATGCGGAGGAGGAACTTCTTGTTCCCAAAGATGAGCCTCTGGATGTGGATTAGTTACAGGAGGAGATTCATAGAGTGGAGGAGTCCACTCTTGGGGAACCAAACATCAAACAAGGCAGAAAGCGTACCACATAAGCTAAGAGACTGAAGGTGGATGCAGCACAGAATGTAGGAGTCCCTACATCACAACGCAGACAGAGACAGTCACCTGACCAATATACTAGATACATGCCTCTTATGAGAAAGTGTATTGTGACAGAGCCATCTTCTTTTGAAGAAGCAGTGCAGGAGCCTACATGGGTAGATGCCATGGTGGAGGAGTATGACTCCATTGTCAGAAAAAGTGCTTGGGAGATTGTTCCAAGGCCGGTGGGGAAATCAGTTGTAGGATCAAGATGGATCTACAAGGTAAAGCAAGCTGCTGATGGGAGCATCAAGAAGTATAAGGCAATATTTGTTTCCCAGGGCTTCTCACAGACTGAGGGGATTGACTATGAAGAAACCTTTGCACCTGTCGCATGGTATTCTTCGATACAAACCATCCTTTCTCTCTCAGTGCAGATGGGTTGGCACATTCATTAGATGGATGTGAAGACTGCGTTCCATAATGGGATCATTGAGGAAGAGGTATACATTGAGAATCCTGAAGGATTTGAGATCTTCAGCAGCGAATCGCATGTGTGCAAGCTCAAAAGAGAGTTGTATGGGTTGAAACAAGCACCCCGTGCTTGGTACACTCAGATCGACAACTATTTCACTGGACTTAACTTCACCAAGAGTGAGGCAGATGCAAACCTGTACCAGATTGTGGTTGAGGGTAGGCTTTTGATCATTGTACTTTATGTTGATGATTTGATACTAACAGGTGATGAGAAGTTGATACACTCATGCAAGGTTGATCTTGCAAAGGAGTTTAAGATGAAGGATTTGGGCCTCCTTCATTATTTCCTTGGATTGGAAATATGGCAGCAGGAAGGTGAACTGTTTGTGTCTCAAGGAAAGTATGCTCGGTAGATACTGGAGAAGTTTCACATGCAAGGCTGCAAGCCTATCGACACTCCTCTTCCAAGAAATTTGAAGAAAGAGGATGCTACATTGGCAGAGGTAGTGGATGCCATTGTTTATCGACAGTTGGTGGTTTTTCTCATGTATTTAGTCAATACAAGACCAGACATACGCTATGCAGTGAACCAACTTTCACAAGCGATGGTTAAGCCCGTCAAGCTCTTTTGGAAGGTGGGAAACCATGTCCTGAGATATCTCAGGGGCACATCTGAGTATGGTTTATGGTACAGACAGACGGATGAGGTGAAGTTGCATGGCTTCACGGATGCAAATTGGGCAGGAAGCCCAACGAACAGAAAGAGAACATCAGGAGGGATTTTCAGTATCGGATCTACGACAGTTTCTTGGTACAGCAGGAAATAAAGATCTGTGGCACTCAGTTCAGCAGAAGCATATTACATGGCAGCAATTTTAGCTGCATTTGAGGCTATCTAGATGAGGAAGATTCTGGTTGGTTTGTTCGGTTCACATTTAGATCCCACAATGATTCATTGTGATAATTAGAGTTGCTTTAAACTCTCAGTTAATCCTGTGTTTCATGATAGATCAAAACATATTGATATCTGGTATCATCATATCAGAGATTGTGTGCAGCGGAAGATCATGTTGCTTCAGTACATTCCTACGGAGGATCAGGATGCAGATATTCTGACGAAGGCACTCACCAGGAGAAGATTCGAATACCATAGAGGCAGGATCGAGGTGAAGGATAATCCCTATCTTGTTGAGAGGGAGTGTTGAGATTCAACAAGATGATGAGTTTAGTGAAAAGAGTCACTTTCACTAGGTGGCCCCGCAGGCTATTTTTGGCGCAAGTCTATTTTTTAGACTATGTCTATTTTTAGACATGTCGATCATATTTCAGAAGTTGCAGGATGCTATTTGTGGATGGTTGATCAAGTTGGAAAAATAGATGAAATTCTATTTTTATAATATTGGGTGAATTCTATTTATAGATCGTCAATATAAAAATTGATGCATGTCGATTATTATTAGCTCTTAATAATAATCAGACTTTAAACATCAACTTATTCTCTTGGAGCACTACAATTTAGTGCACAGATGTGGCACAATAGCTGACACAAGGAATTACGCTATTCGTGAGGGTTTACTAGAGCTAATGCATGGAGGACTCAGTTAGAACTCAAGTGGCAGAGTTATGACACAGTTGGAAGAAGTAGTTATGGAGTTGTATTTAGTTTAACTCAGTTAGACTCAGTTGAGTTAGTTGTATCTAGTCTAACTGATTGATACACTAGTGAGAGTAGAGTGAATTAATCAGTTAATTAATTCATAAATAATAACTCTTTAATCAACTGAACAATACATCAGTTAACTACAGTGCATGGCATTTTCAGTGGAGACTAGTGGAGAGATAGGTGAAAGGGCAAGATAGACTATCTGTTGTGACTATTAGTGATACATTGATTGCATCAAACACATAGTGGAGATGCCAATGAGGATTTTGCAGTCAATCCAAGAGTAATTTGAATTCATTCAGAGCTATTCTTTAGCAGATATTGCGCAGTGGAGGCAACCTAGCAAGTAGCATAGATCGGTGCATGGATTTGCAATATTGGGCCTGATTAGTGTATGACGATTGTATTGTACTGAGAGCTTGTGATAAGATTTGTATGTTTGTATGAGATTGTCATATGATCTCCATGTTACATAATATATAGTTGGATTTTTCAGCTTCAAGCTTTCCTGGTTAAAAACTGTGTTATGTGCGATTGAATATTTTTTGTTTATGCTTCACATGTGTGTGCAATTAATTTTTCCACAAAAGATTAATAAGTGGAATTGATTCAGTATTTTGCATAAAGTTAAATAGTGTGAGATCAGGTGAATCAAGGACATATGCATGCTTAGTGCATATAATTTCTACAAACTTAGAAGACAACACTGATGATTGTTGTAAAGCACTCCATACACCTAGGGTTTTGAAGAAAGTGGTCAAAAACGGTGAAAAGCATAATTTGAACTCCATGGTGGAAGAAAAAGAGGATTTTGAAGCTGCTGATGTGTGTAATCATCCTAAAGGTGTCAAAATAAACATGTCAAGTCTCCAAGATCAAAATAAAATAAAATTTCGTAACTCCAACAACCTACAAGAAAAAAGGTGTAAAGAATATCAGTGAAAATGACAAAAAATGGTTTCAAGCATTAGAAAGTGGGTTGCAAAGTTAAATTAAATCCATGAGCCTATAAAAGGTCATTTTACACTTCAATTAATCATTGTTATCTTGCAAATAGTTATAAGTTTCAAGGAGAGAAGAGTTTTTGAGTTTTCAGGAAAAATTTGGCTAAGTTGCCTTAGTGCTGCGTGCTCAGCTTGGCGCTGCGCCCTTGGCTCTTTTCTCCTGTGAATTTTCTGAAGGTGCTGCATGCCTGGAAAGTGGCACTGCAAGCCTTGAAGAGCATTGTGCTCTTGCATGACATGCCTGTGAAGAAAGCCCTTGGCGCTGCGTGCTCAGGACTGGAGCTGCACGCTGAACCTTGGCACTGCACTCTTGGCCATGAAGGGTTACTAAGCCCTCAAACAACTCAAATCACCTCAAATTACTGTCAATATCTTGTCAAAGGTCCTCCAAGAAAGTCTCAAGGGTAAGTACATACCATGCACCTATCTTCAAGCAATTTTGGTGTTTTCTTAATGAATGAAATCAAACCCTAAGTGAAACCCTAAATGTCAAGCATGAAATCACTGTTTGAACCTCATTTAATCTTCCTAAATAGAGTGTTAGTGATAGATAGGGTATTACACAACTGGAGGGTTGTCATTGAGTTTTTTATCCTCTCACTCATTCTCATACACCTAGACCCTCACTCACTCATCCCATTCAATTGCCAAAACTGCCATTTCTTACCATCCCATCATCTCCTTTCCATTTACACTCCAGGGTTTTATAAAGGCATAGTTTACAATGTGAGAGGAAAGTGGTAGTGATTTGGAGGCCCAAATTCCAAGGAGGCATAATCACAAAGGAGGCAAGATAATATATTTGAACCCCTCAGTACAAGAGAGCTCATGGCATCTCCCCTTACTATTTCTTGTTTCAAACATGTTGGTTGCTATGAATTTTGTGAAAAGGTGTAGCATGTACAAAACCACCCTGAGCTAACTAGAATCTTTATCATTAACTTGCATGACAAACAAGTTAACCTTGCAGGGGTCACCTTTGAATTGTCTACAGATGCCATTGCTAATGCCACAGGCATACCTAGTGTAGGGGAGAAATGGTTCAAGAAAGCTAACCTTGACATGAGTTACTGTGAGCCATACCTTAAGCCCAGGTATAACGACCACATCAAATCCATCTTTCCTTTCTCTCACTTGCTTGATAGATATGCACCTATGATGAGGATTATAATGAAGTATTTTACCTGTGAGGGAAGGTTCTCCTATCTTTACTCATACCACATTAGGCTACTTATGAATTTTACTAGAGTGAGGATGCTGCACATACCCTATTACCTTTACCGAAGCATTGATAAAATGTCCTACATAGTGCAAAATGGAGACTATCCTCAACAGATGCAAAACCTTTTTCACCACTCACTTATAAAAATGGTTGTTATGCACCAGCTACACATTCCATGGGAGACCTTCATTACCAATGAGGTGTTCACTTCTCCACAAGCCCATCATCAGAAAAATATTCCTTCATCTTCTCATCCTCCAATTACTACTTCTCCTTCACATCCCACTATTCCTACATCTTCACTCACTCACATTCCTTCACCCCATGAAGATCCTCCTTCATCATCTTCCCACAACCCTTCACCCTCATCTCATGAAACAACATCAAACAGTGAAGAAATAAGTGAGACAGATGAAACTGAGATGGTTGACATAGAGCCTTTTCCTTTGACCTATCAAAGAGGTCATAAGAAGTTGTTTGCTCTGCAAATTGTGGAAGGGGCCCTGCCTTCTACATCAACAAAACATCTTGAAAAAGGTAATGAAAAGGTCATTGTTCAAGAGGAGGAAGATGAGCATGAAACTGAACAAGAGTTTCAACTTATTCACCTTGACAGTGAGAATGAGGACAAGGAGAGGATCACAAAAATGTTGCTCAAGAGCTAGGATGCCCATATTAGGGAGCTACAAACGAATCTTGGTAGGGCCAAAAATGTGACAACTTCCTTGAGATAGAAAACCAGCAGTTAGAGACAGAGAAGGCCACCAGTGAGGTCAGAGCTATTAGAGCTCGGAAACAGGTTGGAAAGTCCAAGGCTAAGCTAGATGAGACCTTGGGCACTCTATATGACATTGAGGATGAGGAAGAAAAGCTTCCTAGGAAGAGGCCAAGGAAAATTGGGTTGAAGAAGGCCTTAGCCCGGGAAAGAGAGAAAGAGATAATGGATAATGGTCAAGTTGAAGCCATCAACAGGGTTCTAACCAGCATGATTAAACGGATTATCAGAACTCACAAATCGAATTGGCATACCATGCTTTTTTCGGCATTATGGGCATACCGAACCTTTGCAAAAACTGTAAAAAGGTTCACTCCTTTTCAACTTGTCTACGGTTTAGAAGCTATGTTACCCATTGAATGTGAAATACCGTCAATCCAATTAGCCATTTAGTTATTACCAACTACCTCTGAAGAGGAAAAACACTTTGTGTACTTAGAAAAACTAGATGAGACTCAACGCACTGTTGCATTAGTTGTCGAAGCTCATAAGAAACGTGTGAAAGCTCAGTATGATCAAAGTGCTACCCCTCGTATTTTTTCAAAAGGTGACCTAGACTTAGTGTAAGATCAAGCTAACAATAAGCTGGGTGTTGGAAAATTCGAACCAATGTGGCATGGTCCCTACTGTTATCACCAAAAGTGTACCTGATTGGCTACTAATCAGACAACTTCAGTGTAGCTATTTCAAACCAATCTTTGGACTGAAGCTTAGCCTGTTTAGTCTGAGAGGGCTCTCTCAAGGGTTAATGATATTGAATAAAGATCTAGATATATGGCTAACTCTTTGAATTATGTCTTGTTTTTGTATGTTTGTAGGTTGAAAAGATGAAGGCTTGCTACCATTGGGCTATGGAGTCAGTGACAGGGATAAAGATGAAAAAGGCTCTCCTTGTGAAAGCTGAGGCTTGTATTTACTTCAATGAAATAATAACACATTCAAGAAGATCCCAATAACTTGAGGTTCAAAGGAAGTCAGAGCATGTAGTACACGAATTCTGAATAATGAGACATCAAGGCATTGAAAGAAAAAATACTGAAAGAGATTTCACCATAGCTTAATACTTAAAGAAAGTCAAAGCATGAACAATCATGAATTCTGAGTAATAAATATTAAGACATTGAAGAAAAAATTTCAAATATAAGACCCAAAACTTATTTGACCATAGCTAAATACTTAAAGGAAGTCAGAGCATGAAAAATCATGAATTCTGAGTAATAAGCACTTAAAATATGGAAGAAAAACATTTCAAATATAGGACATAGACTCATTGAAATACACTAAGAATCTCAGGTGAAGAAAAGCTCTTTTTTTTTTCTGTATATATCAGTAAATCCAAAGCTTTACAAAAGTAGTCTGCTGAAATGACATTTTCCAACAATTCATACATCGAAGTCTTTACTACTTATAGGAATTTAGCCTTTACATTCAATCTGCCAAGTGGCTAGATCATTAAACTCTACTACTGACACCAAATCTAACCACTAACTAGATTTTTAAAACTAGAACTAACACCTTTCAAATTAGGAGTTAGAGTCCTACTATGACTCAAACACCTACTTATTACATTTAATCTAAAGATGATGCAAATATTCCTTGAAAGGAATCACCTCTTTCAACAATGCTGGCCATTAATAAAACATTAGTACTCTAACTGTTTGTTAGCCATCTATAAATTTTTCATATAACATGATGGCTAAAACAGGTCTATTAGTCTTCAAGAAACAGATTTGGAGAAAATATGTGACTTCTTGAAGCCTTGCTGTGTCCATTTTTCCAAAGGGTCCATCTCACTGATGTCTTCACAAAGCCCTGTTGTTGTCTTGAAGAAAACTGCTTTGAACCCCACTTCCATTCATATTTTCCTGTTAAAAATCCCTCCACTTCCATCAAAATTCCCTTTAAAACCATATGAGTCCCCTTTATTTTGTTTTAACCCCCTCTTTATATCTATCGGAACCTTTAAAAACCTCAAAAAACCCCTTTTTAGGCCTAATTCTGTTCCCATTATAACATTGGGCCTTAAGCGCTTTTCGGCTTAAGCCCTAGCCCCTTTCATCATATGACCCCGCGCCCTGCGAGCAAGCGCTAAGCCCATTGGCTATCATCCATCGCAGTTACCCATTTCCTCTTTCCCATTGCATTTTCTTCCGTCAATGGCCAATCCCTCAAGCAAATCTCAACCGTTGATTTCAACCATATGACGATCCGCGCTCCATCGAAAAATGCAAAGGGTCATGCCCGTAGTCCTTTTCTCCGTTGATGGCTGATCCCTCAAGTAATTCTCCATCATTGATCTTGTTTTAAATCGGATGGTCTGCGCTCCATCGGCGCATCGCACTTCGGCGATTCCCAATCTCTCTTCCATCCTTCGCCAGTGAAATCTCCACCGTCGATCTCCCCCAGATCGGACGGTTCGTGCTCAATTGGCCATCACATTATCGCACATCGGCGATCCCTGTTTCCTCATTCCAAGCCCCTTCTATTTGCCATTCTTTGATTTAATCTTCGTCATTGATCCTCAAGATCCAACATTCCTTGCTTCCTCGCAATTTCGACATCTCCCTATCTGTATGTTTATATTGTGTTTCCCCGCTATCAATATCGACCGTTGATTGTCCCGATCCAATGGTTTTGTGCTCAATCGCATTATTACTGACCCCTCATCCACCATATTTTATCTCTGCTTCTCCAAGTTAATATCCACCATTGATCCTCGCGATCCAACTGCCCACATTACTCCTGCATTTCAACCCCGCCCTTTTCATTCTTTCCCCCATCAACAGATCTCAACCATTATTCCTCATGATCCGACGACTCCCATTGATCCCCTCCTTTTAACTCCACCCAATAACTTTTTTGCTACACGAAAAAACTGTTGATGTCGTCGCTAGGTCCCACCTTTTTTTCCTCCCATTATTTCCTCCCCTTACGTTTAATCTTGACTGTTGATCTCCCAGATCGGACAGTATAGAACTGTTTTCGTGCCTGATCTGCCCAAATTATTTAACGCCCAAATTCAACGTGAAATGGGTGGTTTTAAAGAGACACGCATCAGCCACCATATCGTATCGCGTTCGATCGGTCCCAAACCGCTTATTGCCTTCACCTCGCGAAAATCGCTGTCGGTTTTCCAATACCACTTTTCAGTTCTTCGTGCCAATGAAAATTTTAAACCTCCTCCTGCATTCCACCTCCTCTGCACTACTCTTCCACTACTCCCATGCCTCTGTAAAGCAGTTAAAACCAAAAATTCGAGACTTCATATAACATATTGGTTGTTTTGTGTAGGTTTCATGGTGTTTAAAGGTTTAAAGCCGAGCCACCTGTATGCCAAGACATTGAAAAGTATCAGAAGATAAATTTTAAGGGATTAAAGCCTAAAGACTGAAGATTTTAAGGCTTAATCCGAAGATTAAACGTTAAAGACGCAGTTGGAGACAAATTGATTAAAGCTAAACCAATCAACGCAGTGAATAAAGAAAAGAGATGATTAGAAAGGCTTTAAAGCACAAACAAAGCCAAAATTAGTGTTTAAAGCCACAATGCATGACAAATCAGCAAAAGACCCCCTTAATTTCCAGACCATCAAGGCTATTTACTCCTCCGAAGACCAGAAAGGACACTTGTAGTCTACTTTACTTTTCAAAGACACTTCGACAGCCATCCTGATGACAGAAATTTTTTTAGACTTTCAGAGCAGTTATTGCACAGTCATGGGAGGCCTCGAAACCAAAATCTGACAGTTACTTGTCTCAGAGGTCAAACTGGGTACTTCAGACCGAGATAGATTCAAAGGACATGCCTCAGAGTTATTACCAGCCTGCTAGCTGGCTTCAAAGTCACCTAAAGTAGCCAAAGTGGTACAAACAATTATTGCTATGACTATTAAGCAGAATGGGCATTCGAATACCTCTCCCCCTCTGTCTTAACTGATAATTATGATCTTTCCTTCAATACTCTTCCTCCCTCACCTATATGTATTTGTAGGAAACTCATTGCAAAGCATTGAAAAATTGTTAATTGTTGAACTATTATTGAGTAAAATTTGTTGAGTAGTTGTAATATAGTAGGCTGGGAAGAGAAGTATCAAACTGTAGAAATCCATTGGACTCGAGTATGTAACTGGTGTTGGAAATCAAATAGACAAGCAGATTCACTAGATCCTGATTTAAATCATTGGTGATGTTTTTCCTTACTGTCACTATTGTTTCTTATGTTTTTTCACTTTGTTCATATTCTCTGATAAAGAACAAAAATATATATTAGGATTTACTTCTAAAAGTACCCTAATTCTGACTGATAAGCTTTATCTTTATGTTTTCTTCTAAATGTGTGTTTGGGAATGATTTCAATAGAGTATAACCAATCAAGGAATGTTGATGAGCCCATATCTTCCTGAGTAGAACTTGAGATGTTGTTCTTGAACGATCTTTTCACTGCATGCTAAGTAGGGTCCTGATCAAGGAAGTTTATGGTTAGCCCTGTCCCTTGTTTAGTCTTAAACAACTGTTTTGAAGATTTCCCTTAAGAGTATGCCGAAAGCAAGATAGGTTAAAGTCCTTACTTGATATTAGGCTACTTTTTATGTTTATCTTAAATGCTTTTCCCTTAAGAGTATGTCAAAAATAGGATAGGTTAAAATTCCTTACCTGATCTTAGGCTGCCCTTTGTTTTCTTATATGTTTGCTTCTTTCACCACACTTCTTAATGTTCCATACCACAAACTCAACTTAAAAGATATTCTGATATAGATGACTTGCCCTATGAAAACCCTTGGATAGTTTTTGTGCAAGTAAACGATTTTATGACTCCATAGCCCAATGGTTTAGCATTGTTTTTTTACCTATCTTCCCATGCTAAAACATCCTTCCACTTATTTCCTCCTTCACTTCACATGACCTTCTCATTTAATGATTCCCAACCAAAAACAAAAAAATCCCTTGTACTTCATAACTATCCTAATATCATATCATAAGCCTTAAAGATATATCCTTTGAAAACATATATAGACAGATCCCTCTCTGAATCCAGGAGGGATAGATCCTAGGATTCCAAAGTGGTTTTGATGTTGCCTTGTCATTTGGTATTCCAATCTGCCAAATCACAGGACCTCAACATAATGGTGACTCCACTGGGGACTTCTGAGTAGATTACATCTTATACAACCTTAAGAACTCAGAAGACCCACAACATCCTTATATTGGTAGTTAATTGTTGATGGTGGACAATAGCCTGCTGTAAAACATTTGAAACCATCCACCTGGCGACTCCACAACTCCTAAAAGACAAAAAGACTCCATTGGTGATCAGTAGGCCTGCTGATTACTCCTGGTTTCACAAAGACTCCACTAGGACAGCCCACACTACCATTAAAACATCGTGCACACCCATGATTAGGAAACTTTGAGGATTAAGTTTTCTTTGTTAAAGACTAGTTTGCCTCTAAATATTTTCATATCTGGCTAAATTTCTTTTCTTTGAGTCTAAATCTTAACATACTGGCTTCAAAAATAATTCATACCAGAGCCTATCCTGACCCAAATCCTCCTGAAATAGTTGATAATCAAGAAAGCATTCTGAGGAAGTCTCCTGTATCTAGGGATCCAACTATTGTCAGACCCATTCATAGAGCTAACTCTGTGCCTGAAGTCCTTACAGCTCTATCAGATACCCAAGTCGACTTACCCTTTTCAAGAAGTTTAATAAGAACCAAGTCACTTAGCGGTATAGATTAGACAGACTTTGAGCCTCCTAGTTCACCACAACATAGTGGCCAACATATTAGAAGCATAGAAACCCCTCCATCCACACCTCCTGATACTCATTTCATTCATAATTTCGGTTTCTCTCATCCCAAATCTGCTCAACAAGTCTTGGCTGGTCCTAGCACTTCTGCCATCCATACATATACTGTAAACCCCCCATTTTTCCCTCCCATCTACATGATGGCTGCATGGTATGCTCCTCTATTCCTTCCTTTACCTTCAGCTGCCTTACCATAAGGTTATTCAACCACTATTTCTCTATATGATGCCAATAGTGCCATTTCTGCCCCACAACATGTAGAAAAAATCAATGATTACTTTGAAAAGAATGAAATAGGTGATGAGACTATTAAACTCAGATTGTTTGCTCAGAGTCTAGGGGTAGAAGTAAGAAAATGGTTCTAAATATTAGCCCCACAGAGCATCAATGATCTTCCTGCCTTTCATCAACTATTTCTGAACAAGTGGGAAATCAGGAAAAACTCTCTCCAAATTCCGTCAGAATATGAGAATATGAAAAGGAATCCAGGGGAAGGTGTACATGAGTACTGCGCTAGATACAATATGGCGTACAATGCCATACCAGCTCATGTGAAACCTCCACAGGGCCAAGCTTTAATGAAATTCCCTGATGGATTTGATCCTGAAATGGCCTACCAACTAAGGGAAAAGGAATACCTCACATTAGAAGATATGCAACAAGGGGCAGTGAGAATTGAGGCAAATTTGATTTCCAAAAGAACTAAGATGAGGAACAAAAAGAAAGTAACATATAGAAATGAAGTTGCACCTTCCACATTTGACTCAAAAATGGAAAGGATGATAGTGGAGATGCTGGAGAGGATGAGCGTATATGAGAGAGCTCAATCTAGAGAAAATCAAACAGCTCCCCAAAACAGAAACCAATCCCAGAATCAAAATCAAAACTTTAGGAGGAACCCCCCTCAGATTAGACAAAGAGATATTGATAAAAAAATCAGACCTTCATTTCAAGAAAATTATGTTGCAGATGAAGATGAGGGAATGATAGAAGAGCCAGAGGGAACTGATATAAACATGCTGGGAGTAATTAATGAAGACCCTGCCATTTTCACAAAAGACGATCAGGCCACATATAAATATGATGATAATGAAGGCTTAGAATCTGAAGACTATAGGCAAGGCTTTGAGAATGCCATCATGGAGGTCCATAGACAATATGACCTTAGGAGAAAAAAGAACCAAGAAACTCCCCAAACAAAGACCTCTGGAAATGTTGTTAAAAATAGATCAGAAAGGAATGGTTCAAACATTCTCAAAACTTGAACCAAGAAAGCACAAAAAGAATGGCTCTAATTGGATCAAAAATTGAGCCAAAGATACAAAAAAGACTAGTTCTAACATGCTAAAAACTTGAACCAAGTAAAGAAGATGAAGACAGCTCAAAGAGATCAAAATCAGAGCTGAAAGAAAGAAGGAAGGACTCTCGTTGTTTTCGGATCTTAAGACTTCCAAGTTTTTTTTTACTTTTTTGCAAATAAAGGTTTATGTGCAGTGTGTTTTTGATGTCATATCCATCACAACAAATCAAACAACTTAATCTTGGTTTGACTGTGTTTTCAATTTCTATTTTAGAATGTAGAGAATGTAGATCTGTCAGACAGTTTAATCCTGGCAGATAGTAGATTAGGTAGAGAATTTTTGAGTCCAACTGTTTAATCTGGACTCATGGAAGTTATAAGGCTAGATTTAGATTAGTTTTCTTGCTTTCAATAAAAGAATAAAAGTTGATGTCAAGAGGGTTTGCAAGTCCAACTGCACCCTGATGAAGAAAAAATGTTAGGAAAGTAGGCTGTGTAGGTAGTTGTTTGGGAGAAATTGATTTTTTATGATGTAATGATTGATCATATTTTCAAGCAGCATGATCAAAGAAGAAAGAGGATGGTCAAAGTGCAGGACATTGATCTACATTCCAGAGATAAATTTCTGAGGTTCTTGACACCTCCAAGGAGTTGCCATCCCCAAGTGGAGTCGCTATTAGCCATCTATAAATTTTTCATATACCATGATGGCTAAAACATGTCTATTAGTCTTCAAGAAACAAATTTGGAGCAAATATGTGACTTTTTGAAGCCTTGTTGTGTCCATTTTTCCAAAGGGTCCATCTCACTGATGTCTTCACAAAGCCCTGCTGTTGTCTTGAAGAAAACTGATTTGAACCCCTCTTCCATTCATATTTTCCTATTAAAAATCCCTCCACTTCCATCAAAATTATCTTTAAAACCATATGAGTCCCATTTATTTGGTTTTAACCCCCTCTTTATATCTATCGGAACCTTTAAAAACCTCAAAAAACCCCTTTTCAGGCCTAATTCCGCTCCCATTATAGCATTGGGCCTTAAGCGCTTTTTGACTTAAGCCCTAGCCCCTTTTTTCATATGACCTCACGCCCTATGACCAAGTGCTAAGTCCATCAACTATCTGTCATCGAAATTCCCTGTTTCCTCTTTCCCCTTGCATTTTCTTCCGTCGATGGCCGATCCTCCGAGCAGATCTCAGCTGTTGATCGCAACCATCCGACGATCCGTTCTCCATCACAAATCGCAAAGGGTCACGTCCGCACTCCTTTTCTCTGCCGATGGCCGATCCCTTGAGTAATTCTCCGCTGTTGATCTCTTTTTAGATTGGACGGTCCGCGCTCCATCGGCGCATCGCACTTCGGCTATTCCTAATCCCACTTCCATCCCCTGCCGATGAAATCTCCACCGTCGATCTCCCCCATATCGGACGGTCCGTGCTCAATCGGCCACCACATTATCGCATATTGGTGATTTCCATTTCCTCGTTCCAAGCCCCTTCTGTTTGCCATTCTCCAATTTAATCTATGTCGTTGATCCTTAAGATCCAACGATCCTTGCTTTCTTGCAATTTCGCCATCTCCCTGTCCATATGTTTATATTGCATTTCCCCACTATCAATCTCGACCATTAATCCTCCTGATCCAACGGTTGGCGCTCAATCACATTATTACTGAACCCTCATCCACCATCTTTAATCTCCGCTTCTTCGAGTTAATCTCCACCATTGATCCTCACGATCCAATGGCCCACATTAATCCTGCATTTCAACCCTGCCCTTTTCATTATTTCCCCATCAACAGATGTCGACCATTGATCCTCATGATCCAACGGTTCCCATTGATCCCCTCCTTTTAACTTCGCCCAATAGCTTTTTCACTACGTGACAAAATTGTTGACGTCGTTGCCCGGTCCCACCTTTTTTCCCTCCCATTCTTTCCTCCCCTCAAGTTTAATCCTAACCGTCGATCCCCCAGATCGGACGGTCTAGAACTGTTTTCGCGCCCAATCCACCCAAAATGATTTAACACCCAAATTCAATGCAAAATGGGTGGTTTTAAAGAGACACGCGTCAGCCACCAAACCGTATCACGTTCGATTGGTACCAAACCGCTTACCGCCTTCACCTCACGCAAAAATCGCTACCGGTTTTCCAATACCGCTTTTCAGTTCTTTGTGCCAATGCAAATTTTAAACCTCTGCCTGCATTCCACCTCCTCTGCACTGCTGTTCCGCTACTCCCGAGCCTCTGTAAAGTAGTTAAAACCAAAAATGTAGGATTTCATATAACATATTGGTTGTTTTGTGCAAGTTTCATGGTGTTTAAAGGTTTAAATCCGAACCACCTGTATGCCAAGACAGTGAATAGTATCAGAAGATAAATTTTAAGGGATTAAAGCCTAAAGCCTAAAGATTTTAAGGCTTAATCCAAAGATTAAAAGTTAAAGACACATTTGGAGACAAATTGATTAAAGCTAAACCAATCAGCGCAGTGAATAAAGCAGAGAGATGATTAGAAAGGCTTTAAAGCACAACTGAAGCCAAAATCAGTGTTTAAAGCCACAAAGCATGAAAAATCAGAAAAAGACCATCTTAATTGCCAGACCATCAAGGCTATTTACTCCTCCGAAGACCAGAAAGGACACCTGTAGTCTACTTTACTTTTCAAAGACACTTCGACAACCATCCTGATGACAGAACCTCTTTTAGACTGTCAGAGCAGTTATTGCACAGTCATGGGAGGCCTCAAAACTGAAATATGGCAATTAATTGTCTCAGAGGTCAAAACTGGTACTTCAGACCAATATAGCTTCAAAGGACAAGCCTCAAAGTTATTACTAGCCTGCTAGCTGGCTTCAAAGTCACCTAAAGCAGCCAAAGTGGTACAAACAGTTATTTCTATGACTATTAAGCATAATGGGAATTCAAATACCTCTCCCCCTCTGTCTTAAATGATATTTATGATATTTCCTTCAACACTCTTCCTCTCTCACCTATATGTATTCATAGGAAACTCATTGTAAAGCATTCGAAAATTGTTAATTGTTGAATTGTTATTGAGTAAAATTTGTTGAGTAGTTGTAATATAGTAGGCTGGGAAGAGAAGTATCAGACTGTAGAAATCCATCAGACTCGAGTATGTAAATAGTCTTGGATATCAAATAGACAAGCAGATTCACTAGATCCTGATCTAAATCATTGGTGATGTTTTTCCTTACTGTCACTGTTGTTTCTTATGTTTTTTCACTTTGTTCATATTCTCTGATAAAGAACCAAAATATAGATTAGGATTTACTTATAAAAGTACCCTAATTTGGACTGATAAGCTTTATCTTTATGTTTTCTTCTAAATGTGTGTTTTGGAATGATTTCAATAGAGTATAACTAATCAAGGAATATTGGTGAGCCCATATCTTGCTGAGTAGAACTTGAGATGTTGTTCTTGAACGATATTTTCACTGCATGCTAAGTAGAGTCCTAATCAAGGAAGTTTATGGTTAGCCCTATCCCTTGTTTAGTATTAAACAATTGTTTTGAAGATTTCCCTTAAGATTATGCTGAAATAAAGATAGGTTAAAATTCCTTACTTGATCTTAGGCTACTTTTTATGTTTATCTTAAATTCTTTTCCCTTAAGAGTATGTCAAAAGCAAGATAGGTTAAAAGTCCTTACCTGATCTTAGGCTTCCCTTTGTTTTCTTATATGTTTGCTTCTTTCACCACACTTCTTAATGTTCCATAACACAAACTCAACTTAAAATATATTTTGATATAGATGACTTGCCCTATGAAAACCCTTGGATAGTTGTTGTGCAAGTAAACCCTTTTATGACTCCATAGCCCAATGGTTTAGCACTTTCTTTTTTTTACCTATCTTCCCATGCTAAAACATCCTTCCACTTATTTCCTCCTTCACTTCACATGACTTTATCATTTAATGATTCCTAACCAAAAACAACAAATCTCTTTTACTTCATAACTAGCCTAATATCATATCATAAGCCTTAAAGATATATCCTTTGAAAACATATATAGAGAGATCCCTCTCTGAATCCACGAGGGATAGATCCTAGGATTCAAATTGGTTCTGATGTTGCCTTGTCATTTGCTATGCCAATCTGCCAAATCACAAGACCCCAACACTGTCTTCATGAAACTTCTCTGCCTAATATTAAGGAGCTATCAGTTTGATGATAAAGTAACATTGTGAAATTGAATCTTCGAACTATATCCTTGACAAAATATCTTCACTTAGAAAACTTCTGATCTGCTAATCTTTGTCATTTCCCTGATACTCTTTGGCACTTTCATGGAGAATAGCTTTTAAATATATATTTATTTTTCTCCTTCCAAAATTAACCACCAAAATTAACCTTGCTGTCAAAACAAAGTTTTGAGTTACTTTCGTAGCTATTTTTGTAGCACAAACAAAAAAGGTGATGTGTGGTAATATTTTTCTATTCTTAATCATTGGAGGATGTTAAGTGGTCCAAAAAAATTAAACACAGCCTTCAAAACTCTTCATCCCAATCATTTTAAGTACCTTAAAACCAAAAAGGATTCTTTAGAAATTTCGCAGCAAAAAATGGGCTTTAAGCCTGGCATACGCTGTAGAATTGCCTAACATTTTAGAGATTTGACAAAACTTAGGATCCCGAGCTCTGGAAAGATCCATGAATATACCTGCATGTAAATTGTGATAATGTAAGACAAAAAAGGTCTATAATCCATTGTTATCTCCTTATTTACCAGCAGTTTCTTCATGATCAGTTTTAATAGTTTTGTCTATATTTCCTCTTTCCAAATCTTTCTTCTATAATTTTGTCTTCATCATCTCCATATTTTCTTTCAAATATTTGACCTGTCCCTGAAGACTTCTCCTCTCTGCCTGTAACCATAAATTTCTCTACCTTGTGTGTGTCATCATGATGCGTAAAGGCTGTGATTTCTTCAACAAATTTTTGGCTTTTCCAATAGACTTTTCAAAATAAGTAACCTGATCATTCACTTTATTATCCACCTCATCTATCCTTTTTCTATCTTTCTTATATCTTTCTATCTCTCTCTTTGTTTCAAACAACTCTTCTCTAACTGCTCTTAACTGTTCTTCAAGAGTCCCTTTTTTAGTTTTCTTTGTAACTTTTTCCTTTCCCTTTCTCTGTTTGATTGTTTCTTCTTTGTCTTTAAGTTGTCCCTTTGGAAAATCTTCTTCAGATTTCTTCTGAACCTTTCTTTTAGGTTGTAATTTCCTTTCTTTATTAACGTTTGTTTCAATAGGGGATATGACTATGACTTCTTGTACTGCTGCCCTTTTTTCTTTATCACCCTTCTGCTGCTTATTTTTAACAATGATAGTTTCAGACAACTGTGATCTAGTGAAAGGCTTTCTAGGTTTAAAAAGGAAATCTGAATCTTCTGAGGAAAAATCTAATTTCTTGGCTATAAGCCCCTTACCTTTGGCCTTGGATCCTTCAACCTTAGTTGCTTTCACTGCAGGGGTTTCAGCAATGTCTATAGCCTCTAAGATGTCTTCAAGCCTGACTTTACCTCCAGTGGTTTCCTTTGTGCCTATTTTAGACCTTTTTGCTGTAGGTTTGGTCTTACTATCTATGACATGCTTTTTAGCTTGCTTTCTAGTTTCTGGATGTGGTGCTATCTCTTAGATGAAATTAAATTCTTCTACCACATTTTTAGCTATAGATTTTAAACCCTCTTGTTGATTCCCTTCTACTTCTATAGTGTCACTCAGCTCTTGCCTAGAAGAAGAAGTTTTTAGTTTAGAGGCTTTCCTTGGGGATAAAACATCCATTTCATACCCATTCATAAACAAGAAAGATGCCCAGTCTCTGTCTATTTTACTTAATTCTTCCAGTACTAGTAATTTCATCAATCCATGGTGAAAGATGGAAGTTTCACTTCTTTTAGGTCTTCCTTGCACTTTGTCGGCCATCTTTCCAAGACTTCTAAAAAGGTAAAAAGGAATATCTATCAACTTTTTCCCTGTAAAATGAAACAAAAATTTGAAGTGATACATGTAGATTGTTTGGAATCTACCTTCACATGTAAAGTATTTCTGTATGACTGTCAATAATTTAGAATAGTTATCTCTAAGGAAAGTTCTGGGAATCCCTACAGTCATATTTACCCCTACATGTTCAGGCTTTAGATAATCGTCACAACTTTTCAAGTTAAACTTGGTAGATTTAAACCATTCTTCTCCAGTCCTTGGAATCCCTGTTGCTTTAGAAATGCTATCAGGTGAAATTAGCACATGAAGAAAACTGACCTTTGTATATGTACTTTTGAAATTGAGTACGAAATCTTGTGAGACCTATTTGTGATGACCTTGCAACCTTTGAAAGAACTGAATGTAGCCTGTTCTTGTAAAAACCTCAACAAAATATGGATCCTCCATGATTAAACTTGGACTTGTAGGCTCGTACCTGAATGGCAGACCTCCCTTATTAACTTTATTTGGTGTAGCCATTTCTTCTTGTTCTGTAGCGGTGGCCTTCTTGATGTATTTACACCTGTTTAGGAAAAAAATTTGATGACAGCGAGCTGTTATGGTAGAAGAGGGCTGGCATGACATAGGATTTCTACGGGAGATATTGATGACAACAAGCTACTTTGGTAACAGCTTACAAAGAAGAAAATAAAGTGTAAGGAATGAGGGATGAATTTGAAAAGAAAAATGAGATGGGATTTATTTAGAAAATGATGACTGATGCTAAAACGTGCCTAACTTTCAAATGATGACTCTACTCTGACAGCATGACCTTAAAACCCTCAAAGTTTAACAACTCATAATTATGCAGGAAACCGTTATAGGATGACACAACTTTCGTAGCATACTTAGTTTTACAAGTGACAGTTTTACTACAGAATTACTAGGTGTTTCTGCAACAAAAACTATTAATTTTTTACTAAAATCGCTGTGGACTTAGAGAAATTCTGATAGGTGGCCATATTTGAGATTTTAGGTCTATTTGAAGTATTTACTCAAAATCTATTCCTTTGATATGACTTAAGATCATCCCTAACAACTTAAAACAATATTTGAAACCTATGTTAATCATAAAATTTAGCACTTCATGATGCTATGCAACCTAATCAATCTAAAGACAAAATTGACAAATTTCAAGTTATGATTTTAAAAATTTAGGGTGTGATAACAGTGGCTCCACTTGGGATGGTATGCCCCTGTGGTATACCAAAGAACTGGTAGTTCCAGTGCCATTCATCCTTTAGAATAAAAACTTCTAAAATTTTTCCAAGACTGCTTCAAACTCTTATAGCCTTCACCTTGGGCTCAAGCTTGATAATCACTACAGAAGAACCAAATCTGTACTTACTAAAAAGATGCTCAGTTAACTTTCAGCTTAGTCACACACTTCTACCTACCCTATCAGCTGCAATCTCCATTTGTAACTCAAGGAACATGAAACTTCCAATGAAGCCAGTCATTGATCTGATCTGACACTTGAATCTCTTGACTGTGCTTAAACCAAAAACAAACAATATACTGGAATGACCAAGGGAACATCTGATCTTCATAATGAACATATAACTGGAAATCTGGATTGTAGAATTCTTCCATGTAATCAGCTATAGGATCATAGAGGACATAATTTGTTTGAAGCTTCTCATGACATTCTGCAACTTTTTACAACTTATATATGCTTGTCTCAACCACATAAGACTTCAGTTGTGTGCTTTCAAACTGCTTTTCAAACTGATTTATAGAAAAAGTGTATTCTTCTTCAATCTCTAAGAAGAAAGGTAGCAACACCCTCTCTTTGTTTTTTGGCATAAAAATCATTTGAAAATACTGATCTTGATCATGAAGCCTATAAGGTTGAATTTGATCTTCTACAACTTCAATGTCATTTTCAATATTCTTAGCAACTTCATCCACAAATTGAATCTTAACTTCTGTCTTGCACTCAAATGATTTCAGATTAGAAGACAAGGATAAAGAAAAATTCTCACCCACTTCTTCATTAGTGTGATCATTATTTGATGTAGACTGATGCAAGAAATAACATGAAGAATCAAAATTTTTCCTTTACCTAAGGATTATAGCAATTACCTTCCAATATTTCCTCTTGTTGCTTGCAATGATTCTCATACTTTGATGATCAAAATACTGACAAGTCTGCTACAAATTTTCGTCAAACTTAGAGGATGTAACATGATTCTCATAAATAAACTCTTGTTTGGTTTCATTTTCATCCAAGAGAGAGGATATCATTTCTTATTGGTGATGAAAGGGATTATCATGAAGGGCCTCTAAAATTTCCTCATCCATGAACTCATCATCTTCATAACAATTCTCCAAATATTCAATAAAACTCACACAGTGTTTACAATAGTCTTTGACTAGCAATAAGGAGGGATGACACTCTTCATACATCTCATAAAATGCAACATGGAAATCAGAAAGAGAATATAATGAACCATTTGGCAAGCTTTCATACCAAGACCATGATTTTCCTTCCAAAGTGGTCATTGTTGTGGTGGATTCAACACACGGGTGTACAAAATCGCACGAGTTTAGAGAGTGTGGTCTACCCTCTAAAATATAGGTAACAGGCAGTATCTGAGGGGAGCTCAGAAGTATAAAAACTTAAATGAAGTAATATACTAAAGCATGCTCTGTTAAAAAAACTAAAACTAAAAACACAAAAGAAGTTATATAGAGAGTTCCAAATAGTAACAAGGTAAACAACGACTCGATGGCCTTCTTCTTATTGAATGCTTGGAATGAAAACAAATCTTACCCACTTGCCAAAGGGCCTAGGCAGTGGCTCTAGGACCCGATGTAAGGATGTTTTTCCTTCAAGTTCTTCCCTCTGACGTAGTTCAACTCTCTCTCTCTACTGCAATGGACTAAGATTGTTGGGTGGCCAACAATCAAGTCCTCTTCTTCAGCTCCTTGGGTCACACAAAAAACTGGTGTTGCTTGGGAAAATTTGGCCAGCATAACCTTGTGATCACACATTGTTCATCTCATTGTGGGTTTATATAAGTGAGCTTTCAAACCTCCTTCCCTCCCTTGGTACATGATGGATGGTGACCCAAGGGAGGAGTATTATTCCATTGTGTGCTGAAATATGCTTTTGTGTGCTCACACAATGCCTAAGGGGGCGCTGGTGCTGTCCTTAGGAAGCTTTCACATAAGGAGAAACTGTCCTTTGCTTGTGGTCCCGGAAAGAGAATTTTTTCCACTTCTAGGAATGCGCGCTTATTGGGCTCCAGTGCACGAAGAAGGCGCTCTTTTTGAATGAAAAAGCGCGCATTTGAGAATTTATGACTAGTTCAAATTTGATGTTCTCAAAACCTTAGAGATTTTAAATACTTTTTGATTCCATAATGTATCCCTGTCCTATAAATACTTAGGCTCGACAATTGATGTCATTTTCTGTTGTACGATTTTCCAATGTTAATAGTCATAAACATCTTCATGAGACAATCCTCAGGGAACTGAACCTTAATACTGTGTACATGCACATGGAATCTAACCAAATGAAGAGAAGCATTGTATTTCTTTTCATATTTTAATATTGGAAGATCAGTTAACCATTCAACCTTTGGCATAGGATTTGGAAAACCAGGGATGTGAGACCGATTCATAGGTGCATACTTGGAATTTATTATTGCAATGGAATTCATCTTGAAACTTCATCAAGCTACTGATCTTCAAGCAGTGGAGTCACCTTCCAATTGATTATTTGATGTGTGGAGTCGCTAGAGCATAAATATAGCCAATATGTGCCTAAGTTTCTGCTACTCTCAGACCTTAGAACTAAAAATTTGTTGTTCTTCCCAGGGAAAATTTACACTTTCGCTCCCTGGCAATGGCGCCAAAATGTTATCACCAAAATCGTACCTGATTGGTTGCTAATCAGAAAACTTTAGTGTAACTATTTCAGACCAATATTTTGACTGAAGCTTAGCCTCTTTAGTCCGAGAGGGCTCTCTCAAGGGTTAATGATATTGAATAAAGTTCTAGATAAATGGCTAACTCTATGAATTATGTCTTGTTTTTATATGTTTGCAGGTTGAAAAGATGAAGGCTTGCTACCATTGGGCTATGGAGTCAGTGACAGGAATAAATATGACAAAGGCTCTCCTTGTGAAAGCTAAGGCGTGTATATACTTCAATGAAATAATAATACATTCAGAAAGATCCCAATAAATTGAGGTTCAAAGGAAGTCAGAGCATGTAGTACACGAATTCTAAATAATGAGACATCAAGGCATTGAAAGAAAAAATACTGAAAGAGATTTCACCATAGCTTAATACTTAAAGGAAGTTAGAGCATGAACAATCATGAAATCTGAGTAATAAATATTAAGACATTGAAGAAAACCTTTCAAAGATAAGACCCAAAACTTATTTGACCATATCTAATTACTTAAAGGAAGTTAGAGCATGAACAATCATGAATTCTGAGTAATAGGCACTTAAACTATGGAAGAAAAATAGTTCAAATATAGGACATAGACTCATTGAAATACACTAAGAATATCAAGTGAAGAAAATTTGTTTTGTTTGTATATACATCAGTAAATCCAAAGCTTTACAAAAGTAGTATGCTGAAATGACATTTTCCAACCATTCATACATTGAAGTCTTCAATACTTATAGGCATTTAGCCTTTACATTCAATCTGCCAAGTAGCTAGATCATTAAACTCTACTACTGACACCAAATCTAACCACTAACTAGATTTTTAAAACTAGGACTGACACCTTTAGAATTATTAGTTAGAGTCCTACTATGACTCAAACACCTACTTATTACATTTAATCTAAATATGATGCAAATCTTCCTCAAAAGGAATCATCTCTTTCAACCATGCTCGTCACTAATAAAAAATTAGTACTCTAACTATCTTCATGAAACTGCTCTGCCTACTATTAAGGAGCTGTTAGTTTGATGATAAAGCAACTATGTGAACTGGAATCTTTGAACTATATCCTTGACAAAATATATTCACTTAGAAAAATTATGATATGATACTCTTTTTCATTTCCCTGATACTCTTTGGCACTTTCATGGAGAATAGCTTTGAAATATATGTTTATTTTACTCCTTCCAAAATTAACCACCAAAATTAACCTTGCTGTTAAAACAAAGTTTTGGCCTACTTTCGTAGCTATTTTCGTAGCACAAACAAAAAAGGTGATGTGTGGTACTCTTCTTCTATTCTTAATAATTGGAGGATGTTAAGTGGTTGAAAACAATTAAACACAACCTTTAAAACTATTTATCCATATCATTTTAAGTACCTTAAAACCAAAAAGGATTCTTCATAAATTCCGCAGCAGAAAATGGGATTTAACCTGGCATATGCTGCGGAATTGCCTAACATTTTAGATATTTGACAAAACTTAGGATCTGAGCTCTGGAAATATCCATGAATATACCTGCATGTAAATTGTGATAATGTAAGACAAAAAAGGTCTATAATCCATTGTTACCTCCTTATTTACCAGCAGTTTCTTCATGAGCAGTTTTAATAGTTTTGTCTATATTTCCTCTTTCCAAATCTTTCTTCTCTAATTCTGTCTTCATCATCTCCATATTTTCTTTCAACTCTTTGACCTGTCCCTGAAGACTTCTTCTCTCTCCCTGTAACCATAAATTTCTCTACCTTGTGTGTGTCATCATGATGCGTAAAGGGTGTGATTTATTCAACAAATTTTTGGCCTTTCCAATAGACTTTTCAAAATGAGTAACCTAATCATTCACTTTCTTTTCCACCTCATCTATCATTTGTCTATCTTGCTTGTATCTTTCCAACTCTCTATTTGTTTCAAACAACTCTTCTCTAACTGCTCTTAACTGTTCTTCAAGGGTCTCTTTTTCAATTTACTTTGAAATTTTTTCCTTTCCCTTTCTTTGTTCGATTGTTTCTTCTTTGTCTTTAAGTTGTCCCTTTGGAAAATATGTTTCAGATTTCTTCTGGACCTTTCTTTTAGGTTAACCTTTCCTTTCTTTATTAACCTTTGTTTCAATAGGGAATATGACTATGACTTCTTGTACTGATGCCCTTTTTTCTTTATCACCCTTCTACTGCTTATTTCCAAAAATGATAGTTTCATACAACTGTGATCTGGTGAAAGGCTTCCTAGGTTTAAAAAGGAAACCTGAATCTTCTGAGGAAAAATCTAATTTCTTGGTTACAAGCCCCTTCCCTTTAGCCTTGGATCCTTCAACCTTAGTTTCTTTCACTACAGGTGTTTCTGAAATTTCTATAGCCTCTAATATGTCTTCAAGGCCGCCTTTACCTCCAGTGGTTTCCTTTATGCCTATTTTAGACCTTTTTGCTGCAGGTTTGGTCTTACTATCTATGACATGATTTTTAGCTTGCTTGATAGTTGCTGGATGTGGTGCTGTCTCTTGGATGAAATTAGCTTCTTATACCATGTTTTTCGCTATATATTTTAAACCCTCTTGTTGATTCCCTTCTAATTCTGCAGTGGCACTCAGCTCTTGACTAGAAGAAGATTTTTTTAGTTTAGAGGCTTTCCTTGGGGATAAAACATCCATTTCATACCCATTCATAAACAATAAAGATGCCTAGTCTCTATCTAGTTTACTTAATTCTTCCAGTACTACTAATTTCATCAATCCATGGTGAAAGATGGAAGTTTCACTTCTTTCAGGTCTTCCTTGCACTTTGTCTGCCATCTTTCCAAGACTTCTAAAAAGGTAAAAAGGAATATCTATCAAATTTTTCCCTGTAAAATGAAGCAACAGTTTGAAGTGATACATGTAGATTGTTTGGAATCTACCTTCACATGTAAAGTATTTTTGTATGACTGTCAATAATTTAGAATAGTTATCTCTAAGGCAAGTTCTGGGAATCCCTACAGTCATATTTATCCCTACATGTTCAAGCTTTATATAATCATCACAAATTTTCAAGTTAAACTTGGTAGCTTTAAACCATTCTTCTCCGGTCCTCAGAATCCCTGTTGCTTTAGAAATGCTTTTAGGAAAAATTGGCACGTGAAGAAAACCAACCTTTGTATTTGTACCTTTGAATTTGAGTACGAAATCTTGTGAGACCTGTTTGTGATGACCTTGCAACCTTTGACAGAACTGAATGCAAAATTCTCTTGTTAAAACCTCAATGAAATATGGATCCTCCATGATTAATCTTGGACTTGTAGCTTCGTACCTGAATGGCAGACCTCCTTTATTAACTTTCTTTGGTGTAGTAATTTCTTCTTGTTTTGCAGTGGTGACATTATTTATGTATTTACACCTATTTAGGAAAAAACTTTGATGAAAGCGAGTTGTTATGTTAGAAGAGGGCTGGCATGAAATAGGATTTCTATGGGAGATGTTGATGACAGCAAGATGCTTTGGTAACAACTTACAAAATGGAAAAGAAAGTGTAATGAATGAGGGATGAATTTGAAAAGAAAAATGAGATGGGATTTATTTAGAAAATGATGGCTGATGCTAAAACGTGCCTAACTTTCAAGTGATGACTCTACTCTAACAGCATGAACTCAAAACCCTCAAAGTTTAACCACTCATCATTATGCATTAAACCATTATAGGATGACACAACTTTTGTAGCGCATTTAGTTTTACAAGTGTTAATTTTACTATGGAATTACTAGGTGTTTCTGCAGCAAAAATTGTTAATTTTGTACTAAAATCGCTGCGGACTTAGAGAAATTTTGACAGGTGGCCAGATTTGAGATTTAAGGTCGATTTGAAGTATTTAACCAAAATATATTCCTTTGATATGACTTAAGATCATCCCTAACAACTTAAAACAATCTTTGAAACCTATGTTAATCATAAAATTTATCATTTCATGATTTTATGCAACGTAATCAATCTCAAGACAAACTTGACACGACACATTTCAAGTTATGATTTTGAAAACACCTACATTGTCAAGCCTGTGCTTGCAAAAGGAGCCTATGACTTGAATGATTATGACGGGGTCTCCTTAGATAAGCCTAGAAATGGTCTTTATCTTAAGAGTATTATGCTTGACTTTTGTGTGAAGATCTCACTTGTACAATAGTTATTTTTAGATAGTGTGCCTTAGATTAGATTAGTGTGTCTAGATTAGTTTTTCTATTACTACTATCTCTGCTTATCTTGATTAATCTTGATATTGCATATGTCAACATCCCTTCAAACATACATTGGTTTTGCTGATGGTGTTTGTCGTAGTACACAGAATATTTCTTCCGCAGCTTGTGTTATCTATTCACCCACCGATGAGTTAGTTTATATGCATGGAGTATGCCTTGGTCAAAAAATGAACAATACTGCAGAATATAGCACAGTCACTGAGTTATTATTTGATGTAATTTCATTTTGTATTCGAAGTTTGATCATTAGGTTGGATTCTAAACTCATTGTATTACATTTAAACAGGGTATATGCAATTAAAAATCCAATGTTATTGAGATTGTTTTTGAAGGTTCTTCTCTTGGAATGACAATTTGATTACATCGAATATCAACATATTTCCAGAAATTTAAACAAATTGATTGATGCATTAGCTAATCATGTTCTAAATAGACATTTGCAACATTAACATAGTAAACCAAAACAACATTCGAGTCACGTTGAACAAGATACTCAGAGAAAGTAGTAATATCATAGATAGGTTTGTTTTCAAAAAAAATTGCATCGTCTATGATCATAGGTTCAAACACCTTATTATCTAATAGATACTGATACAAAAAATAAAAAATGTCGATCCAAAATGATCATCCACTATTCGTGATGATGATCATGGTAACAGACTATGGCACGTGCCACTTTGCATAGTAATCTCCTAAATGGTCCTGGAACACCTATTACATGTCTCTAAAGCCAGAGAGGAATGTCATCTGTTCCTTTCTTAGGAATGTCTATGGTTAAAGTCTCCAGGTTGTGCTCCATATCTACTAGGATCTCTGCTTCCTAATCCTGTGGTGGTGCTATAGGCTCTGCTTTCCGCCTATCAAAGCGGTGGAGTGTAGCTGGTCATCGTGGACCAACATCTGCATTTAAATTTTTTTGTCAGTATTGGACGATAAAAAACAAATAAAATTATATTAAAAACATCAAAATTATTCGCTTACCTGAATCATCCCACTGTGTCTGTTAGGAATCTGTAATTTATTAGCAAGATTGGCAGAGTTCAATTACAGAAGCAACATCGTTTCAACCAACTTTGGGATTCTAGGATCTAACCCTCCTGAATACAGAGAGGGATCTCTCTATGAATGAGTTTAAAGATGTGATCTTTAATAGCTGAAATTATGATATTAGGCTAGTTATGAAGAGCTTGGGTTTTTTTTTGTTTGTTTTGGTTGGGTAAGGACATGATGAAGGTGAAGGCAATTTCAAAATGAAAGGTGAAGGTGTCTACAAATGAAGGAATGATTTGGCTGATAGAAAAGGCAAAGACAGTTTTAACCCATTGGGCTATGGAGTCATAGGAGGATTTTAATTGGACAGCAAGGTTCGAGCAGGATCCATGGGGAAAGTCACTTATGTCAAAGGATCTCTTAAGGTGATTTTATGGAATGGAACAGATAAGAAATGAAGAACAAACAAATGAAGGTATAGTGAAACAACCTAAGATCAAATAAGTTCTTTTAAACCATATTGCTTCAACATGTACTTAAGGAAAAACATGAGAGTTTTCTGAGATCAGGTTAATACCTTTAAACTAGCCTGCTTTGAAATTATTTCAGTTAGAAAACATTAAAAGACAGTTGAACAGCTTAAGATCAGGTAAGTGCCTTTAAACTACCCTGATTTCAGCATATTCAATAAGGAAAACATAAAATTATTCTGAGATCAGGTTAATGCCTTTAAACCAGCTTGCATTGAAGTACTTTTAATAAGAGAACATTTACAAAACAGTTGAAAAACTTAAGATCAGGTAAGTGCCTTTAAACTACCCTGCTTTTAGCATATTCAATAAGGAAAACATGGATAACAACGACAAAGAGAAATTTAGATCAGGAAAGTTCCTTTAAACCATCCTGCATTGATGTACTCTTCAAAGAGAACGTTCAAATGAAGAAAACATAGACAATAAAGTTTTCAGTGAGAGTAGGGTAGTGTAGAAAGTAAATCCTAGCTCTATGTTTGCTGCTCTTTATCAGAGAAAATGAACAGAATGAAAACATTAAGAAAAATAACAATTGACAATGAGTAACACATCACCATTGACACAAATCAGGATCCCATAAATCAGTAGCTTGTATTTGATGTTCAAACCGGTTACAATCAGCAAGCCCGGTGGGTCTCTACAACTTCAAACTTCTCATATCAGCTTATGTATCTTTAAGTTGCAAACAGGGCATCAGTAGCTTCAGAATAACTATTACATGCATTCAAATGTCCAGAGACCAAAATTTTCTCATTGTTTACAGAAGTATTTATAGAAGAATGAGAAGGTGGGAGGATTTCCCAGGGGCCAAGTATCATTAATTATGTAAATAATCCAATATTTGGCCTTTGAGAACCAGGAATGGCATAAGGTGGGGATGTAATCAATCCTAACTCTGCTTCATAACTATGTTTCCACCTTTCGAAGCGTAATGATTGAAAAGATTTGCTTCTGGACTATTCTTTAATCCTTTAAAGTAGTTTTGCCGAAAATTTAGAGATAAGATCCTTGATTAGTATTAATTGTTTGGTGGCCTTTGATTTTCTATAAAGTTGTAGGTGCCTTTAGAAGCTGGAGAAGGTTCAATTAGCCTCTGTTTTGGCATCGAAGTAACTCTGTATCCATTCTTTGCATTGAAGTCCTCGCAGGAGTAACTCTTCGGTTGCGTTTGAGACAAATATTTGATCCTGATCAATAAATTCGGCCTCTGACTGAATACTTTGAGGCACAGGTGGCATTTTAGTAACTATAGGGATCAATTTGCCTCAATTGCGGCAGTGGAAGCGCTCCTGTTGATAAAACCCTTAAAATATTCTTTAAACTGTGTTTTAAATCGGGGATTAGGCTTTTGATAACCATCTTAGCTGTAATTCCCGTGAAACTGTCTCTAATCCTCTGTTCTAATACATTTTGGTCTTCGGCACTGATACTCTTTGACTGTGCCCCTTTCATGGTGTTTTTTCTGGTGTGCAGGGCTGCGCAGGGTTTATAAGGCATCCATGCCTGAGAAAACATTGATGAAACGTGCATTTCCACCCTGTGGATGATTTCCTTTGATGAATCGAAGACGGGAGAGTCGTCACCCTCCGCCTTTGAATCTTCTTTGGAAATAACGAAAAAATTATTTAAAACCCTGCAAAACACGAAAACTATTATAAAACCTGCGTATATAGGTTAACTGCATCGGGAGGTGTGTGAAGAAATCGGAGCCGTTGGATGGCATCATCCAACGGTCAAGATTGATCGGGAGCGATCGTGGAATGGGTGAAAGAAGGATTAAATCCGAGCCATCGATCATGCAGAGATCGACGGTCGAGATTGAACGAGGCGGTCAGAGGAGAAGGATGAATCTGGGCCGTCGATCGTGCAGAGATTGACGGTCAGGATTGGGCAATGGAAAGTCAAACAGAGAGATCGGGCGATGAATTGTGGGCCATCGATCTGTGGATCATATTGACGGTGGAGATTGATTTGCCGCTCTACGATGGCCCGGTTATCGTGCGCGCACCTTCGTTAACCATCAAGCAACTTCAGCGAGCGATCACCGTTGATTGAGTGGGCCCATATTGGACGGTCCACAGTGATATCGCTAGGCGTCCTGGTCTGAACGTTAATGTGCGATGGATGGTGGTTTCACAAAAAGTACAAGGGATGCGTGTCAAGCGATGTATGGAATCGCTGGCCATCGGGCAAAAACCACCCTCCGCCGAAGAGTGGTGCGATAAAAACCACGTGGTTTTGGAAAAACAGCGCACGGCTGGGGGGTCCACTGGAATGCGCGCTCCGCACCGTCGGATCTATGGATTGGATCGATGGTCGAGATCGCTCCACATTTGCACTGGCGGAAATTTTTTAATAAAATGTTAATTCGACGGTTTAACTAAATATCAAAGGTTTTTTAATGTTTTGGGCGAAATATTTATTTAAACTAGATAAGCGCCCGACTGCTCAGCGCGCGGTCACGGCGCCAGGGTGTATGGGCGAAAAGGCTAGGGGCTTAGCCCAAGGGGGCTTATCGCATATCGGGAGATCGGGTATGGAATTTTCAATCAACCCATTTGATTTATGCGATGCGATGGGCACTGGGACTTTAGCTCTTGGTTTTTCTCAAAGAAAGCATGAAATCTGGAGTTTATAACAAAGGAGGCTGATCGCATCGAGTTCTAAAGTATATAGGCTCATCGCATTGCAATTTTTAGCATATAGTAAGACATGTGCACTTGGATATTTGCGATGCGATAAATGCCTCCAGAGTTGGCACTTGGTCCCAGGGTGTAGGCATATGATCGGAAGTGGTTTAAAAGCTTAGCCCAAGGGGGCTTAAGCTTTATTAATAAAAAGACGATTTTCAATGGTTTTCAAAGGGTAATAGAGGGTTTCAATTGAGTTTTAGAAGGGGTTTTAAACTCTGCAAAAGAAATTTTATGGAGGGGAGATGAGGGAAATGGAAAATAGAGGGAAAATGAGGGAAAAAGATGAAGTTAGATTCTGAGTGCAGGAAGGGAAAAAAGGGGATTTTGCAAACAGTCTTTCTCATGGAATTTTGAGCAAAATTTTCTGGGCTTGAAATGGGAACAAAAATGAATATTGAAACAAGGATATGATGTCTTCCATAGGCTTCAAGAGATATACCTTTCTACAATGAAAACTATCCCTTGAAGGCTAAAGAATGTTTTGGCCACCTTTTGATGGAAAATTTTTTATAGGTGGCCAACAGTGGCTCCACTTGGGGATGGTGCCTTTTTGAATGCATCAAGAACTTCAGACCTGCATTCTATGGAAGGTGGACCTGTGCCATATCCATTATATTCTCTGGGAGGCTAACCTGTGCTTGATCCATTGGGATGTCCTTCCTTTGCTGGCATGATCTTACTCTACTCCGAAAACATGTTAGTAGCCATAAAAAGCAATGGAACTTCATCAACAAGCTTTCTACCTACCCAATCCTACTGATCTAACATTTTTTCTTCCTTAGAGTGCACTTGGATTGGCAAACTCTTCTCACAACATTTTATTCTTTTGAAAGCAGGAAATATAATCTATTTCTACTCCTTATTTCTCCCTGAACTCAGATTAAACAGTTGAGTTCAGATGCTTCTCTACCTAATCTACTATCTGTTGGGATTAAACTGTCCAACAGATTTTTATTCTCTAAATTTTACAACAGAAATTTAAAAGCACTCAAGTCAGGATTGAACAGTCCAACTTGATGCTGGTCTATGGCATAAAGACAAGTTTGAACATAGACATTTATTTTGCAGAAAAATTGAATCAAAATGGAAGGGTTAAGATCTGAGAATTCAAAGTTCTGCCTTCTCTTGTTACAGCTCTGTTTTAACTATGTTCAAGTTGTTCCTTCTTGCTTTCTGGTTCAGATTTTGAGCTAATTAGAACCAGAAATTTCACATCCTTTGACTCAAAAAATAAAACAGATTTGAGTCATCTCTTTTGGAAACTTAGGTTCAGGTTTTGTTCATGTTTGAACCTTTGATTTCTATCCTAATATAACTACTGATAAGCCAAGATTAAATAGTTTGGAAAATCAAATTCACTACCCTATCAGCAGAAAATTTAAAACTAATTAGTCAAGATTAGGCAGTTTGACTAACTAGAAGTGTGTTTTGCAGGAGTGGTATTTAAGCTTGCACACTTCCAGAATTCTTTCTCTTTTTTGGTATGGGGTTGTACCTTTCTTGTTTTCACAATTTTCCCTCTTTTCTTTTCTTTTTATTGTTTTTGTACTTTTTCTTTTATGAGACTGAACAAAGAAAATGGTATTTACAATGGAAATGAAAGCTTTAAAATGGAACTCAGCAGTAGTAATGCTTAAGGACCCTGCCATTGACAGGACCCCCAAACAGATCTGTGCCATCTAACTCTTGTAGAAAGAAGGCATTAGGACCAACGGTGGACTGGATGATGTAAGGACCTTGACAAAAACTGTCAAATTTACCATGTTTACCCTTATCCTCTCTTTTGGAATCCCATTTGAGTACCTTATCTCCAATGTTGAAAACACAAGCCTTTGTTCTTTTGTCGAACAACTTCTTTATGTTTTCTTGCACCTTCTGAGCCCTATTGTAAACCTCTTCCCTAGTCTGCTGAAGATGTATTGTCTGACTGATCCTCCTAATCATGCTATCCTCTTCTGACTGTATTTCTTGGATTAATTTTATTACTGGTGCACCTAGACTGGTGGGAAACACCGCATCTGCTCCATAAACAAGCCGGTAAGGGGACATTCCAATGGAATTTTTTGTGGTCAATCTGTCTACCCACAGAGCATGCACCAACTTGTTATGCCATGATTTTTTGTTCTCTTCAAGCAGCTTCTTGATGATGGTCACCAAAATTTTATTTGATGATTCTGCTAGCCCATTACCTTGAGGGTAGTAAGCAGTAGAATGACCAAGTGTAATCTGATACCTGTGACAAAAATCAATCATCTTTTTGGAACAAAAAGCAGCAGCATTATCAGTAATAATCTTCCTAGGGCATCCGAATCTAGACAAGATATGGTCTTCAGGGAATTTTATAATGACAGAATCTATGGCATTCCTAGAAGGGATGGCTTCAATCCATTTTGTGAAGTAGTCAGTGGCTGTGAGAATCCATTTGTGTTGGGCAAACGAAGCAGGATGGATTTCCCCTATGAAATCTAGGCCCCACTATTGAAAAGGAGCTTCAACGGTGATAGGTTGTAATGGTAAAGGAAGAAGTTTTCTTTTTCCTTCAAAAATCTGGCACTTGTGACAGGCAACTATAATTTTATGGACATCCTGGAAGAGGGTGGGCCAGTAATAGCCAGCTCTAAGGATTTTATTGGCTGTGGTTTTCCAGTAAATATGACCTCCACACTCTCCTCATGGAATTCATGTTTGATCCTCTCTGCATCAACTTCAGGAAAACATTTAAGCAATAAACCATCAACATTTTTCCAAAATAAACATTCATTTAAAATGAAATAGTTCCTAGTTTTCAATTTTAGGAACCTTGCCTTTGTTTTCGATAAATCAGGAGGAGCATTAAGATTTGCAAGTACATACAAGATGTCATTGTACCAAGGTGAATTTTGAAACTTCTTTTCGACAGTGGGAGCAAGTAATTCTTCCTGTTCATCCAAGGCATCTACCATGTTAATGTGTTGTGTAACCAGCTCCAAAAATAGAAGAAAAGAGATATCAACGCCTTAGAAATAAGCCACTTTGAGGGGGCAACCTCCAATACATTACATAAATGAACAATTCTTGGATGATACAATTTACAAAACCTCCTTTCTATATATAGGAGTCCATGGGGCCATAATGTAATCCTAGTGGGCCACAATGTAATCCTAGCTGACCTAACAATAATAATTTAAGGGCACAATAATAACAAAATGGGGGTTACAATGGTACAATAATAACAATAAGGGGTTACACTAACAATAATAAGGGACTATACTAGTAATATAGGGACCTAACATGCCCCTCTCCTTCAAAAAAAGTGTTTTCCTCAACGCTTGAGTAGCTCTGGGTGCTTTTGTATAAAATTCTCATCCTCCCATGTAGAATCTTCAGTGGGTAAGTTCTTCCACTTGATGAGATACTCTGAAATTGATCGATTCCGTAGTTTTCGAGTTCTTGTTTCCGTGACCGCCTCCGGTTCCAATATGATTTTTCCTTCCTCATCAAGTTCTGGAAATATTGTTTGAACTGGAAGATTTTCACCTATAACCTTCTTTAAGTACGAAACATGGAAAACTGGATGTACTCGCGAAGAAGCAGGAAGCTCCAATTTGTATGCCATAGTACCAATCTTTTGCAACACCTTGTAAGGACCATAGTACTTTGGCGATAATTTATTATCCTTTTTAGCTTGCTTGAGGGACATTTGTTTGTATGGTTGTAGCCGTAAAAATACCCAATCTCCTACATCAAAACTTCTCTCACTGCGATGTTGATCTGCCTGTTGTTTCATTCGATTTTGTGCCAAATTCAGGTTATCCTTTAAGAGTTGGAGAACTTCTTGCTGATGCTCGATGTGATCTTCCACTGCTTGAACCTTCGAATTTTCCTTTAAAGATGATGTGATCGATGGTGGATGATATCCATAAAGTGCCATAAATGGGGTCATTTTTGCTGCAGTATGGAAGGAAGTGTTATACCACCATTCAGCGAGAGGTAACCACTTGACCCATTGTGTTTGTTTATCATATACAAAACAACGAAGATATCCTTCCAAACATTTATTTACTATATCTGTTTGACCATCAGATTGAGGATGATAAGATGAGCTATGAGCTAATTGAGTACCCAAATAAGAAAATAACTCCGTCCAAAAATTTCTCGTAAAAATGGGATCTATGTCGCTCACAATAACCCTTGGGCTTCCATGTAGCTTTTGAATTCTGTCCACAAATCTAGTAGCAACTGTACTTGCTTTAAATGGATGAGTAATGCACAAAAGTGTGCATACTTGGTAAGTCTATCAACTACCACCATGATGACATTCTTGCCTTTGGACTTCGGTAAACCTGTGATAAAATCCATTGAAATCTCCTCCCAACGTTGACTTGGAATGGATAAAGGTTGTAGAAGTCTCGGGGTCTTAATTGTCTCCACTTTATTCTGCTAGCAAACCAAACATTCCGCCACAAAATTTTGAATATCAGATTTAAGGCCATCCCAAAAAAATTCTTTCTTCACCCTGTGGTAAGTTTTTAAAAATCCTGAGTGTCCTCCTAAAGGAGAAGTGTGCAATTCCAGAAGAATCTTTTGTTTTAGTTGGGAATTCTTACATAGATATAAGCGATCTTTGTACCATAAGGAATCATTTTTCCAACTAAATGTATCAGATGTACTAGGATCTTGCTGCAACTTTTGAATGAGTGTCCATACATCTTTGTCCTTCTTCCATTCACCTCTTACTTCGGTTATCCAATCTGGTTGGATAATAGAAATGGCACAAAGCAATGCTTCCACCTCTTCATTCTTTCTTGAGAGTGCATCTGCAACAACATTAAGCTTTCCCTTTTTGTATATTATTTCAAATTCATAACCCAACATCTTTGTGACCCATTTTTGCTGCTCTTCTGAAGATAGTCTTTGTTCCAAAAAGTGTTTAAGACTATCATGATCAGTTTTTACCTTGAAGTGTCTTCCCATTAGGTAAGCTCGCCATTTCTTTAGTGCATGCAGTATTGCTAACATTTCCTTCTCATAAATAGGTTTCTGTAAATACTTTCCTTTGATTGGACGACTTTCAAAAGCAATGGGTCTTCCTTCTGGCATTAAAACTGCACCAATTCCATTTCCTGAGGCATCACATTCCACAATAAAGGTTTTTGTGAAGTCTGGTGTAGCTAAGACCGGTGCTAGGCACATTGCCTCTTTAAGACGTTCAAAGGCCTTAGTTGCTTCAGGAGTCCATGAAAATGCATCTTTCTTCAATAATGCTGTTAGAGGTGCTGCTATTCTCCCATAATTCTTAACAAACTTGCGATAATACCCTGTTAACCCGAGAAATCCTCGCAACTTCTTTATGGTTGTGGGGACTTTCCATTCCTTAATGGCTTTAATTTTGTTAGGGTCTAATTTAACACCCTCGTGAGATAAAATATGACCCAGATATTCCACCTCTTGTACTCCAAAGAAACATTTTGATGTTTTTGCATATAATTGTTTCTCCTGCAATAGTTTGAGCACCCTGTCAACATGTTCAACATGACCCTTCCAAGACCTGCTATAGATTAGTATATCATCAAAAATACTAGCACAAATTTTCTAAGGAAGGGTTTGAAAATGGAATTCATCAACCCTTGAAATGTAGAAGGTGCATTGGTAAGGCCAAAAGGCATGACCAAAAATTCATAATGACCATCATGAGTTCGAAATGCTGTTTTTGGAATATTTTCAGTCTTCATTCTAATTTGATGATATCCTGAACGAAGATCCAACTTCGTAAAATAAATTGCTCCATGTAATTCATCCAATAATTCATCAATCACAGGAATGGGAAATTTATCTTTAATGGTGAGCTTATTGAGCTCCCTATAATCCGGACACATTGGCCATGATCCATCCTTCTTGTGTACCAATACTACAGGAGCAGAGAAAGAACTTTGACTAGGTTGAATTATACCCGCCTCTAACATTTCTGCAATCATACGTTCAATTTCGCTCTTTCGGAAGTAAGGATATCTATAAGGCCCGATGTTTGGAGGAACATTTCCTGGAATCAAATGAATAGCATGATCATGATCACGAATAGGTGGGAGTCCTTTGGGAGTTTCAAACACCTTGGAATGATTGTCCAAGACTTGTTGGAGATCTGCAGAAATAGATGATTTTGATGTCGTAACTTCTAGTGAGCATAATTGTGCAATTACGCCTCGTTGTTCTTTCTTTAGAAGCTTTGTCATGACATTAGAGCTTATTATCCTTCCCGGCTTCCCTTCAATTCCCCGTAATTCGACTTCCTTTCCTTCTGAAAAAAATTTCAAGAAAAGTTCTTGAAAATTAAAAGCTACCGTCCCCAAAGATTGTAACCATTGTACTCCTAGTACAACATCAGCACCTCCCATAGGAATGGAAAGCATTGGACTATTCAATACATATTCCCCCATGGTTAGCTTGATATTATGCATTTTCCAGAGCAATTTATAGTTCCTCCATTTGCAACCATCACTTGACATTCTAGTGCTGGGTATAGGAAACAATTCAATTCCTTGGCTACCTTACAATGAATAAAATTATGGGTGCTACCCGAATCAATCAACACTATTACCTTTTTCTTCTTGATATGTCCTTCTATCTTGAGAGTTTGAGGAGTGGTAATTCCTACCAATGCATTACACGATATGGTCAGACTCATTTCTTCCTCTTCTAGGGCTGGTTCCTGGTGTATATCCTCTTCTTGTTCATTTTCTTCTTCCTCTTCACAATCTATGTAAAATAATTTCTTCTCAAGACACTTATGACCTTTAGTGTATTTGCTATCACAACTGTAGCAAAGCCCTTTTTCTCTTTTTTCTTCCAATTGTTGTGGTGTCAACCTTGTAGGTTGTGGAAATCTATGCGTAGCAACACTTCCTTCTTTATAGAATTGAGTGGTAGGCTTCCTTGTCGCCATAATTTTACATTCAACTTTTCTTGCCAACCTGAATGCCTTCTCCAATGAATCAGGTTCCAGAACGCGAACTTCATGTTGGATGTTATCCTTTAAAGTGCCTATGAAGAGATCAATCCTCTGTTCCTCTGGAATATCAGTTACCCTTATATTCAATTTTTGGAAGTCCTCAATGTGCTGCCCCACTAAACCCTTTTGTTTGAGATTTATCAATTGGCTAAAGAAGGTGTTGCTCTTTGTATCCTCATAATGTGCTATCATTTCCTCCATAAAAATTGAACAAGTGACAATTTTTTTACGGGAGAAAAACCATCGATACCATACAAATTAATTTTGTTCTAAATGTAAAGTTGCAATGCATACCTTTTGTGTGTTTTGCACATTATGGAGATCAAAATATTGCTCCATCTGTAGTATCCATGTTACAGGATCCTTTCCATCAAACTTCCTCATATCCATTTTTGGAATATGATGGTTCTTCCCTCCAACATTAGAGTTTATGAAATCATGATTAACATTTATTTTGTTCTCATCATAAGGTTCTTCTACTATCTTTTCACCATTCGGAAACATTTCTTGTATCAACTTTGTCAAATCTTCAATTTTTGATTTTATATCATCCATCTTAGCTTCCATGCCAGCTTCCATGCCATCCATCTTAGCTTCCACGCCTTTCTTCAAACCGTCCATCTTCACTTCCATGCCATCCATCTTAGCTTCCATGTCTTTCTTCAAACCGTCCATCTTCACTTCCACGGCTTAATGGGTGTTGAATTCTTTTTAGGCGCCATTTTAGAATCCAATATTGATACCTATTCTTTTACTTGCTTTGAGGAGCTCGATATTGAAATTGAATTATCTCTGTAATTGAAAATCTTCAATATCTGAAATTCAGCCCTATATTATCCCTCTGAAGCTTCTTTCAAATTCCATAGGTCTGATCTAATTTGGATTCTCCAAGACAAATTTGTGTCCAATCTCCCACAATGACCTAATTCTAGACTGGTTCAGTAGAGAAAACTTGTAGGACTTGCCACGTGTCACTGTTTCATCCTTTGTCTCTAAAATTGATAGCCAAGAAACTACAGTCTATGTACTTGCAACCACTTTTTACGGCACTCAAATCCACTTCCAAGAGAGAGAGTTATTGAACTTTTCCCACGATCACCTCTTTGAGATGAAATTCAGGAGCCTGAAAAAGCACTACCTTCCACAGATCATATCTCCAAAATTATTTCGAACCAAGCTCTGAATGTTTTTGACGAATTTCCTCAGGATTTCAGCTTCGCACCATACGAATTTCAGATTCTGAACCTTCGTAGAAAAAACTTTATAGCGAAAATTCCACGATGACCTGTTTAGGAGCTTGAAAAAAGACCTAACTTCCACAGATGATATCTCCGAAAATATTGCGAACCAAGCTCTGAAATGTTTAGGCAATTTTCCTCAAGATTTCAGCTTCGCACCCTAAAAATTTCAGCTTCTGAAACTTCGTAGAAAAACATTTATAGCAAAAATGCCACAATGACCTGTTTGGAGCAGCGAAACCCTAGAATCCAAAGCTCTGATACCAAATGTTGTGTAACCAGCTCCAAAAATAGAAGAAAAGAGATATCAACGCCTTAGAAATAAGCCACTTTGAGGGGGAAACCTCAAATACATTACATAAATGAACAATTCTTGGATGATACAATTTACAAAACCTCCTTTCTATATATAGGAGTCCATGGGGCCATAATGTAATCCTAGTGGGCCACAATGTAATCCTAGCTGACCTAACAATAATAAATTAAGGGCACAATAATAACAAAATGGGGGTTACAAGGGTACAATAATAACAATAAGGGGGTTACACTAACAACAATAAGGGACTATACTAGTAATATAGGGACCTAACATAATGTCAAGGGCTTGTAGATTAGATTCAGCCATTAGTTGAGCTAAGCCCTGACCTT
The DNA here is from genome assembly GCA_034641835.2 of Pinus albicaulis. Classification (NCBI taxonomy): domain Eukaryota; kingdom Viridiplantae; phylum Streptophyta; class Pinopsida; order Pinales; family Pinaceae; genus Pinus; species Pinus albicaulis. The sequence continues at coordinate 650,937,361 of CM076569.1, forward strand.
TAATAAGTTTGGTTGGTCTGATTTCCAAGTCATACTCTAATATAGCAGCAATCCATTTACCTCTCTTTCCATCTGGGTCTTGTGACAAGATGTATTTTACCACTATATTAGGTACATAGGCAATGATGTGGGAATGTAGAATATACACCCTGAAATCCTTTAAGGCCTTTACCAAAGCATAGTCCTATTTTTCCATTATGTTGTATTTCAAGGGTGCATCCCCTAAAATCTTGCTGAAAAAAGCAATGGGTTGTTCCTGTCCCTCTGAATTTTTCTGCAACAGGACTACAGCCACAGTATGTTCTAAGGCAAAGGAGAAAATAAGGAACTCTTTTGAAAAGTCGGGGCTGATTAGAACTGGTGCCCGGGTGAGTGCATGTTTTACCAGTTCGAAGGATTTTTTGGTTTCTACAGTCCACTTCACTCCTAATTCTTTCTTGAGCATATTAGTCATGTTTCTAAGGAGCTCTGCTAAGTTGGGAATAAACCTCCTCAAGAAGTTAATCTTTCCAATAAAGGAATTCAATTCTTTTATGTTCCTTGGTTGGCTAATCTGTAGTATTCCCTCAACTCTATTTGGATCTATTTCAATCCCTTCTTCTGATATGATATGGCCAAGGAGTTTACCTTATTGAAGGCCAAACACTGTCGTTTTGGGATTTAAAGATAACCCAAACCTTATACACTTTTCAAGGACCTTTCTTAAATGTTTTAGATGTTCTTCATCGGATTTGGAATAAATTGTTATGTCATCAAGGTAAATTACAATGAAGTGCCCTATCTCCTCTGAAAATGAAATGTCCATGGCCCTTTGGAAAGTGGCCCCAGCATTCATTAATCCAAAAGGCATTTTCACATACATGAAAGTGCCCCAAGGAGTGGTGAAAGTTGTCTTGAGTTGGTCTTCTGGGAGTATTAAAACCTGGTTATACCCTGAAAAACCATCTAACAGAGATATCCTCTTTGAACCAACTACCCTTTGCAGAATGTGTTCCATTTTTGGTAAAGGGTAATTGTCTTTTAGGGAGGCTCTGTTAAGGTTTCTAAAGTCAATGCACAATCTGATTTCTCATGTCTTTTTCCTCATGGCTACAAGGTTAGAAACCCAATCTAAAAACCTCACAGGCACAATGATTCCTGCCTCATACATTTTCTTAATTTCCTTCTCTACTAGAGGCAGTTGTATTGGATTAATTCTACGTAGTTTTTGCTTAAAGGGTTTTTGGTTTTCTTTCAAAGGAATCTTGTGCTAGATGATTTCTGTATCGTAGGCTTTCAAGTCTTCATAGCTCCAGGCAAACACATCGACAAACTCTTTAAATAGGTCAACGTATTTCCTTTTCATGTCTGGTGGCAAGGACTTAGCTAATTTAATCATTTTAAGCTGATCCTCGGTGCCTATGTTGCATACCTCGACCTCAGACACTATGTATTCTATGGTGGGATTCTTTGCTACATCGTTAAAATCAAAGACATCTTCTAACGGTGCTAGCCCCCTAGGTATGTTCTTGTCCTTTGATGATAATACCTCAATGTCTTCGTTTTTCATGTCCTTGTGTTCTTCAATATGAGTGTCATGTTCTTTATTTAACATGTTGATTTCTATGGGACCAGATGGTTTTTCTTTTTCAGGGGACTTTTTGTTTAGGCAATTTTCATCGGATTTGGAATCTGAATCAGATGACTCAAATTCATTCCTGCCCAACAGAAAATCCTCTATCTGTTTGTCACCCTCAAAGACCTGCCAATATTTTTCATTATCTGGCACCGCTGGTCTAAACTTAATTTGAGTTGTATAGTCTTTGGTTCCAACTGGTGTTAAGCATGTTCTAGCCGCAAAAGCTAAATTATGTGCGGCAATATTTCTTTTTTTTGGAATAAAAATTAATTTGGACTCCTCAAAAGTTTTTAAAAGGTCCATGACATCGTTTTGATAAGCTCTAAGTCTGGGATGATTTGCGTTATATTCCCCATTGACTTGCTTGATGACTAGTTCTGAATCCCCATACACATTAATTCTTGTGGCTCCTAACTTTTTTAATAGATGTAAGCCTAAGAGAAGGGATTCATATTCTGCTATGTTATTGGAACACTGAAAGTTTAAATTGCAGGAAATGTTTTGTATGTGGTTGTTTTCAGTGTTGGTAATCCAGACACCTGCACCAGCATTGTTTTTAGTGCATGACCCATCAAAATACATACTCCACAGAGGACTATTTTCGGTTTCGTCTTGGTTATTGTCCCCTCCAACCAACGTGCTCAAGGGTTGTTGTGAAATCTCAATACTTGGTTGTATTTGTTTCACCTTATCAGGTTTTTCATGGATCTGAGCGTGAGGGGCAGTATTTTGTTTGCCATATTGGCTTTGTTCACTCTGGTCCATTGTTTCAATGCACTATTCCAACATTTCTCTCTCGTTTTCTTCCATATCTAGAACTGCATTTATTTCTAGATTTGGGGTCTCTAACTGTTTATTTGAGTCACTGTGTTCTGGCTCTGACTGTTTTATGGATTCATTATTGCAAAAGAAAAACAAATCCAGGTCAGTATGGATAGAATAAATGGGATAATTTTCAAGCTTTTCTATGCTACTGACCATGAATTTCATGTGTGACTCTCTGTATAGTCTTCTGAGCTGGCTAAAAACAGGAATCGTGGCATATGTCTCGTCCATCTGTATGGTACCTTGTAGCTTGGCACCCCATGATATTGACAATAACGTGCCATAATTAGGAGGCACATCAGCCACCACAACATCCATCACCATGCACTTGGCTAGGATTTGGGTCAAACTCACACAAAGGTCTTTGATCAGGCCAAGGCACTTTACTCTGTTAGAATCAAAATAATATAAGTCCTTGTAAGGTCTGGTTATTTCTAATCCTAGCCTTTCCATTATCACCTTTGGCATAAGGTTGTGCGAGGCTCCAGAGTCATGCATAGCATTATGCAGGATCTTGTCATGAACATTAAAACTCACATAAAAGGGAGGTACAAGTCCCTTTTGGTATATACATTCAATCTTAGGACCGAAAATGAGCTCTGGCTGGTCATCATTAAGATTGACTGAGTCATTATTATCCTCAATATTTAAAGCCTTCAAAATTTGGGTCCTATATACATTCTGGGCAGCTAACTCAGTCAGGGGAACAGAGATTCTGATCTTTGAAATTTCCTGCTCTAGGCTAAAAAGAATCTGGTTCTTTGATGAACTTGTCTCAGCCTTACTAGCTCCCAGTCTATCAGCAATATCAGCTTGCTGATTTGTTCTACTCATTTTTGAAAAAATGGTCTTAACAGGAGTACTAGCTGAAGTGGTAGTACTACTAATATCCGCACTCTTCTTTTCTTTGTTTTGAGTGCCTTTCTCTCTACCTCTATCAGAATTCATAGCTACTGTTTTATCCTTTTGTTTGACAATTTTAGGCTTAGTTGTAGTGTTGTTTTGTGAAGATTGTCAGAGGTTTTGGTGTTGGGAGTTTGTTGATTGGTTTTGCTTCTAAGGTCATATTCTTTTTGAGGTTATATGATGACATTTTCCATGTCCTGACAATAACTTGCATTATCATCTTTGTTGTCATCATGAGGGGTATGAAAACCTTATTCCCTATCAAAATGAATCTCAAAGTCATCATTATCTACTCCCAATATGTTGATATCATATTCCTCTGTTATCTCCTCTGTTTCCTCAACCTCACTTATATAGTTTTGATGAAAGGGAGGAGTGATATTTTGATCATCTTCCCTAGGTTTGTTTGGAGGTTGTTTCCTTCTAAAATTTTGATTCTGGTTCTGGTTCTTATTTTGAGGAGCAGTTTGGTTTTGACTTGCTTGTGCTCTCTCAAGGATGCTCATTTTCTTCATCATCTCCTCCATCATTCTTTCCATCATTGAGTTGGAAGTAGAAGGGGAATTTTACTCTCTAAAGGACACTCTCTTTTCAGTTTTCATTCTTGCTCTCTTCTCCATTAGATTGACTTCCACAGAAAGAGCACCCTTTTTCATATCTTCAAGAGTTGCAAAATCTCTCTCCCTCAGCTGATAAGCCATCTCAGGATCAAACCCTTCAGGAAACTTGTTTAAAGCTGAGCCTTATGGAGGTTTTAGTTCTGGGGAAAGTGCATTATACACACTATTGAATCTAGTGCAATAAGCTTGCACACTTTCCCCAGTGTCGCTATGGAGATTCTTATAGTCAAAAAGGACTTGGAGAGGGTTTTTATTTACTTCCCATTTGTTTAAGAATGTTTGATGGAAGGCTTGTAGATCACGGATACTATGGGTGGTTAAACCTTTGAACCACTTCCTCACTTCTCCCCCTAAGCTCTGAGCAAATAACCTAAGTTTGACCGAATCATCATCAATTTCATTTTTGTAAAAGTAGTCATTCATCTTATACACATGTTCTGATGCAGTTGTAGCATTTTTAGCATCATATAATGGAATTTTGGACTGATAGTCCTGTGGAAGATTGACTAGTGGTACAGGAAGGAATAGGGGAGCATACCATGCGGCCATGGCAGGAGGTGGAGGTGGATTTACAAGAGGGATAGTGGGCTGAAGTGGAGTGGTTTGAACAGTGGATGTAGGGTGAGCAGAAGTGGATGGACCAGGAATAGACTACTGAGTTGATCTTGGATGAGGAGCACCTAAGTTGTGAAGAAAATGCAAATCAGGAGGTGTTGTCTCTCTGCTACCAAGATGTTCACTTGTTTCCAGGGATGATAGTGAAGACTCAGAATCTAACTTATCTAAATCACCAAGAGACCTAGTTCTAAATGGATTCACTAAGTCAACTTGAGATTGTTGTAGAGCTGAAAGATTTTCAGGGACAGAATTGGCTCTCAAGGGTGATCTGAAAACGGTTGACAAATTTATCTTAGGAGACTTCCTAAGGATACTTTCTGGGTTATCAACTATCTCAGGTGGATCAGGGTCAGGATAGGCTCTAGTGTGAATCTTTCTAGAAGCCACTATGCTGTGTTTTTGAGACCCAAAATAAAAAAGATAAGTTCAACCAGGTATGACAATCTTTAAGAGGTTAACTAGTCTATTTTGGAACAATTTCAGTCCTGCAGTCTTGTGACTGATTTTGAAAGATATTACAATGATAAGGGTTCTTCCCAGTGGAGTCTTAAGGTCTGTTCAGGATTGTGGAGTCACCAAGTGGAAATTTTTAGCTCTTTTCAGAGGTAAAAGGTCTTACGGTCCACCACCATGTTTATTGAATACCAATCTGAAATATTTTTAAGGTTTTTCTAAGTTATTTTTGAGTTGTATGGTTTTTAAGAATATCCTAACTTTGTTTCAAAACTTAGCTACAGTTATGAGACAAAGACAGTCTACTCTTATGGCTAAGCCAGCTGATTTTCAAGGTTAGATAAAGTCTTAAGAGAATCCTAGGGGTTTACCTGGATTGTCACTGATTCAAACAAGTTTCATCATAAATACCATTGCTTGGTAGTGCTTGAAAAGGCTGCTTTTTACTCACAATGTTTTATAAAAATGATTCTGGGTTCAGTTCCCCAGTGGAGTCGCCAGAAATGTTAGGAATCTGTAATTTATTAGCAATTTTGGCAGAGTCCAATTACAGAAGCAACATCATTTCAACCAACTTTGGGATTCTAGGATCTAGCCCTCCTGAATCTAGAGAGGGATCTCTCTATGAATGAGTTTAAATATGTGGTCTTTAATAGTTGAAATTATGATATTAGGCTGGTTATGAAGAGCTTGGGTTTTGTTTTGTTTGTTTTGGTTGGGCAAGGACATGATGAAGGTGAAGGCAATTTCAAAATGAAGGGTGAAGGTGTCTACAGATGAAGGAATCATTTGGTTGATAGAAAAGGCAAAGACAGTTTTAACCCATTGGGCTATGGAGTCATAGGAGGATTTTAATTGGACAGCAAGGTTTGAGCAGGATCCATGGGGCAAGTCACTTATATCAAAGGATCTCTTAAGGTGATTTTATGGAATGGAATAGATAAGAAATGAAGAACAAACAAATGAAGGTATAGTGAAACAGCCTAAGATCAAATAAGTTCTTTTAAACTATATTGCTTCAGCATGTACTTAAAGAAAAACATGAGAGTTTTCTGAGATCAGGTTAATACCTTCAAACTAGCCTGCTTTGAAATTATTTCAGTTAGAAAACATTAAAAGACAGTTGAACAGCTTAAGATCAGGTAAGTGCCTTTAAACTACCCTGCTTTCAGCATATTCAATAAGGAAAACATAAAAGTATTCTGAGATCAGGTTAATGCCTTTAAACCAGCCTGCATTGAAGTAATTTTAATAAGAGAACATTTACAAAACAGTTGAAAAACTTAAGATCAGGTAAGTGCCTTTAAACTACCCTGCTTTCAGCATATTCAATAAGGAAAACATGGATAACAGCGACAAAGAGAAATTTAGATCAGGAAAGTGCCTTTAAACCAGCCTACATTGATGTACTCTTCAAAGAGAACGTTCAAATGAAGAAAACATAGAAAATAAAGTTTACAGTGAGAGTAGGGTACTATAGAAAGTAAATCCTAGCTCTATGTTTGCTGCTCTTTATCAGAGAAAATGAACAGAATGAAAAAATTAAGCAAAATAACAATTGACAGTGAGGAACACATCACCATTGACACAAATCAGGATCCCATAAATCGGTAGCTTGTATTTGATGTTCAAACCGGTTACAATCAGCAAGCCCGGTGGGTCTCTACAACTTCAAACTTCTCATATCAGCTTATGTATCTTTAAGTTGCAAACAGGGCATCAGTAGCTTCAGAATAACTATTACATGCATTCAAATTTCCAAAGACCAACATTTTCTCATTGTTTACAGAAGTATTTATAGAAGAATGAGAAGGTGGGAGGATTTCCCAGGGGCCAAGTATCATTAATTATGTAAATAATCCAATCTCTAGCCTTTGAGAACCAGGCAAGGCATAAGGCGGGAATGTAATCATTCCTAACTCTGCTTCATAACTCTATTTCCACCTTTCGAAGCCTAATGATTGAAAATATCTGCTTCTGGACTATTCTTTAATCCTTTAAAGTAGTTTTGCCGACAATTTAGAGATAAGATCCTTGATTAGTATTAATTGTTTGGTGGCCTTTGATTTTCTGTGAGGCTGTAGGTGCCTTTAGAAGCTGCAAAAGTTTAAATTAGCCTCTGTTTTGGCGTCAAAGTAACTCTATAGCCATTATTTGCATTGACGTCCCCGCAGGAGTAACTCTTCGACTGCGTTTGAGACAAATATCTGATCCTGATCAATAAATTCGGCCTCTGATTGAATACTTTGAGGCACAGGTGGCATTTCAGTAACTAGAGGGATCAATTTGCCTCAATTGCAGTAGTGGAAGTGCTCGTGTCAATCAAACCCTTAAAATATTCTTTAAATTGTGTTTTAAATCGGGGATTAGGCTTTTGATAACCGTCTTAGCCATAATTCCCGTGAAACTGTCTCTAATCCTCTGTTCTGATACATTTTGGTCTTCGGCACTGATACTCTTTGACTGTGCCCCTTTCATGGTGTTTTTTCTAGTGTACAGGGCTGCGCAGGGTTTATAAGGCATCCATGCCTGAGAAAACATTGATGAAACGTGCATTTCCACCCTATGGATGATTTCCTTTGACGAATCGAAGACGGGAGAGTCGTCACCCTCCGCTTCTGAATCTTCTTTGGAAATAACGAAAAAATTATTTAAAACCCTGCAAAACACGAAAACTATTATAAAACCTGCGTATATAGGTTAACTGCTTCGGGAGGTGTGTGAAGAAATCGGAGCCGTTGGATGGCATCATCCAACATTGAGGATTGATCGGGAGCAATCGTGGAATGGGTGAAAGAAGGATTAAATCCGAGCCATCGATCGTGCAAAGATCGACGGTTGAGATTGAACGAGGTGGTCAGAGGAGAAGGATGAATCTAAGCCATTGATCGCGCAGAGAACGACGGTTGGGATTGGGAAATGGAAAGTCAAACGAAGAGATCGGGCGATGAATTGATAGCCGTCGATCTGCGGATCAGATCAATGGCGAAGATTGATTTGCCACTGTACGATGGCCCGGTTATCGTGCACGCACCTTCATTAACCATCGAGCAACTTTGGCGAGCGATCACCGTTGATTCAATGGGCCCAGATCGAACGGTCCACAGCGATATCGCTGGGCGTCTTGGTCCGAATGTTAATGCGCGATGGATGGTGGTTTCGCAAAAAGTACAAGGGACGCATGTCAAGCGATGTATGGAATCGCTGGCCATCGGGCAAAAACCACCCTCGTCGAAGAGTGGTGCGATAAAAACCATGTGGTTTTGGAAAAATAGCGCACGGCTGGGGGGTCCACCGGGAGGCGCGCTCCGCACCATCAGATCTATGGATTGGATCGACGATCGAGATCGCTCCACATTTGCACGGGCGGAAAAATTTTAATAAAATGTTAATTTGATGGTTTAACTAAATATCAAAGTTTTTTTAATGTTTTGGGCGAAATATTTATTTAAAGCAGATAAGCGCCCGACTGCTCAGCGTGCGGTCACGGCGCCAGGGTGTATGGGCGAAAAGGCTAGGGGCTTAGCCCAAGGGGGCTTATCACATATCGGGAGATCGGGTATGGAATTTTCAATCAATCCATTTGATTTATGTGATGCGATGGGCACTGGGACTTTAGCTCTTGGTTTTTCTCAAAGAAAGCATGAAATATGGAGTTTATAACAAATGAGGTTGATCGCATCGAGTTCTAATGTATATAGGCTCATCGCATCGCAATTTTTAGCATATGGTAAGACATGTGCACTTGGATATTTGTGATGTGATAAACGCCTCCAGAGTTGGCGCTTGGTCCTAGGGTGTAGGCATATGATCGGAAGTGGTTTAAAAGCTTAGCCCAAGGGGGCTTAAGCTTTATGAATAAAAAGATGATTTTAAATGGTTTGCAAAGGGTAATAGAGGGTTTCAATAGAGTTTTAAAAGGGGTTTTAAACTCTGCAAAGGCAATTTTATGGAGGGGAGATGAGGGAAATGGAAAATAGAGGAAGAATGATGGAAAAATATGAAGGTTAGATTCTGAATGCAGGAAGGGAAAAAAGGGGATTTTGCAAACAGTCTTTCTCATGGAATTTTGAGCAGATTTTTGTGGGCTTGAAATGGGAACAAAAACGAAGATTGAAACAATGTATGATGTCTTCCATAGGCTTCAAGAGATACAGCTTTCTGCAATGAAAACTGTTCCTTGAAGGCTAAAGAATGTTTTGGCCACCTTTTGATGGAACAAATTTTATAGGTGGCCAACAGTGCCCCTGGAGGCAAAGATGTCTCAGGATCACCTCTGTAATCCATTTCTGCATAGGGGTAGTCTTCGATGGTGAAGACTTGGTTTCTTAGCCACATAAAGTATGCCAGAGTGAACTGAACCATTGAAATACCATCGCCACCATGGCGGGCCATTAATGCAACCCAACATACCTTCCGAGGTTCCCCATGATCTACTGGAATCAGCTGAGGGGCGAGAAGCGAGATTATCTCTAAAGCAAAAGAAATGAGAATGGAGTCATACCCAAAATTTTTTAACTTTGTGTTCTTTGCTCTAGTTAATTGGCCTTTTATGGTCCCTCTGAGACACTCTACTATGGTATACATTTGTGATTTAGTGGCTACATGTGGAGCTGTACTCCCACACAATTTGGTTACTGTTAATGAAATCACTTTGAGATCCAATCGCAAGATGGTTTTAATATCTATGTCACTATCTTTTGAGTCCGCTTCATCACTGTAATACTGTTGTTTGTAGCTAGCAATGGGTAGACCACTTTACCTGGCTCCAAACAAGGATATGTTTTCTCCTCTCCGGGACAATCTGGTAAGAAAATAAATGTCCTCTATCTTGATTTTGAGCTGATGGTCACCAATGATGAAGCATTGGTTGTGAACTTCCCATGCATTTACGAGCCATGTCATAAACTCTACTTGTGCTTTCATACCTTCGATAGCCCAGAACTTATATAAACCACAAGCCTGCAATGCACGTATTGTGGTAGCAACGTCCATGGTTTCATTGTCTATAGCCTCATGTTCACATTCTCTCCACTCTAAAATTGTGGAATAGCCTGCAAATAAACACATTTGAAAATTAGAAACCATTTGAGTGTAAAACTTGAATCATTTTTAAGAGAATTTATGAATTTTAAGACGGTCACAGCGCCTCCGCAATTTTTGTGAGGAGACAGTGCAGACGTCCGCATGGGCTCCACACAAAAACCATGGTATCCCGATATTTTTCTATTTAAAAAATTATCAGGGTCTGTAGTTACCACATCCACGACCTGCGGATCCCCAAGAGAGCATTTTTAAACACAAATTCCTCCCAAAAAATGAAATTAAGACTAAAAAATAGAAATGAAATGGATAGAAATGAAGAGGAAGATGATGTGGATTACCTGGTTCTGACAATTCAAGGAATGGAAGGTCGATTCTCCCGATATTTTCTCTGGAATGTTTTAGCCAAAAGCTCTCAATTCACTGCTCCGAAGACAAAGGGTGGAAATTAATTTGTTTTAACTCCTTTTTATAGTTTTTGAATGAATAAAATATTATATTTATTTATTTTTCACTTTTAAAGTCTATTTTTAAATATTTTTACTTCTAGAAATAGGTATGTGTAATCTTTTGAGTTTTTGTACAGGATACTGGATTTTTGGTGAGAAGAATTATTTTGAAACTGAGTATACTTTTATCACTTTTTCGGGATCTTGAAAAATTATGAAAAAGAGAAACCCTGGAGTTCTCTTTTAAGCCCTTTTTAGACTCTCTAAATATGAAAATATCGCTGAGTACTTGACTATTCGAACTCGTTAAAGTGAATGAACAATCGTCCCTTCAGTATAAGTTTACCCCTTTTCTGGACTGAAATGGAATAATTACGAAAAATTTATACGTTGACTAATCATGGTCAATAGAGTTCTCTCCTACATTATTTTATCCTTTTTCAGGCTTGAGAGACTAAATTTACGAAAAATAAAAACCACAGAGTTTACTTATGTTTTTCTTCTGACTCCCTAAAACTGAAAAACAATGATTTTATCCTCTACTGGACTCATTAAAATTTAACATTAAAGGACCTATCAATTACAAATAGGACCAGACCACTCCTTCTTAGGGTTCAATTTTAATACTAATATGGACTCATCTGAAGGATGAGCTTACACAAAAAAGAAAATGTTATCCTCCTTAATCTTGTAAAAAATAAAGAGGTACTTGCCAGTAATGATGGGGAAAAAAGAGAGAAAAAGAATCCAGTTGTCATCCTTGTTTAAAAAGCAGCATTCCACTCTTGAACATGACACTTTGTCACACTTTTACTTGGGTTGGGAAATCCTTTTTCTAACAGTTAATCAAACCACATTGAAAGTCTTCAGCCAGTTTCTGGGTATTAGCTTTAAGTCAAATTCTGCCAAGCCATCTACAATGTCGTTATGTGTTTAAGAGATTGTTCAAATAAACCATTCATTACAAACATTTGTCTCCATTCACGTTGACCATCCCTGAGTCAGTCCTTGCAAATATTTCTTCAAAAATTGATCTAATGGTTTCGTTTCATATGTTTTCCTGCGACGGATCACTTTCTATCAATGACAGATCATCATCTAGAAATTTGATTTAGAATCCTATCAGTACCTTGGGATCTGCATGCCCTAATGGCAAGTTTCTCGCCTTCGATGACAGGTTACATCATTGACCTTCGATCAAATTATTCTATGAAGTGTTCGACTGCAAATAATTCATTCACAATTTATGGATTGTACTAGAGTACTTTGAGAGCCATTGTCATTAGCGGTGGTTTCTCTAACACTTTTTAATAGTTCACATCATTGACTGGTAATCAAGTGGTTTCTACCATGTTCGACTTCGACACAATCAATCGCATGGATAGATTCGTACTAGTTTGGGAAGCAGAAATCAAGACCCTAGATCTAGTTTCCACCATCGAGGCTGTGAGGAGTTTTATTATTCATGATATAGTAGACTACTTATGACAGATGGCTACGCCCATAATGTGTCTACTCTGATGTAATATTAAAATCATATTTGTACTAGAACATTTAGTTACTTTTGATCTAAGTATGGGAATGCCTACCTCAACGATGATATATATATATATATATATATATATATATATATATATATATATATATATATATATATATATATATATTCTTGCACTGAATGTTTTTACAGGTTTTTGATCGGTGTCCCCAATCCAATCCTCGGAATGATAAAGCACTTCACTCTTCAGAACAACCTCATACTTCGCACTTTAGGGGGCAATCTGTTACACCTTATTTTGTCACCATGACATTTGACTGTCCATATAGGTCTATCACTACCTATATTATGCTCCCTTAGAATTCAAAAACCCTAATGTTCCTAAACCAAGTCTTGGAATTAGATAAAAGCTCATTAAAACTGTTAGAGTCGGTCCTTACAGCCCTCCGTCAGAGATCGTTTCGCTTTTGCATATTCATTCTTAGGTGTCTCGCTTGTTCCACTTCATTTCATTTCGCTAGGAGCATGCCACTGACTGACGAGGGGGTCTGGTTGTCATGTGTTTCCTCATGTTTATACCTGCAGGGCTATTTAAGAATTCCTCAAAAATCATTGAAGTTTATCGTCATTTCATTCATCGTCATTAAATGTCAGTTTCGTTTTTTTTTTAAAAAGGTCTTTAGTCCTAGATTCTAGGGTTTTCGAGTCTTTTGCATATATGTCATAAAGCCCGCAGGCCATGAGGTTGGTTTCGCAAGTTTTGATTTCATGTTTTTATTATCATAGGCATTTGAAAACATTTCTAGTCCAAAACTCTGTTTTGGAACTAGAAATTGTTTAATTCCATTTTTGTAATAATTGTATCCATTTCACCATCAGAAGCTTCACTGCAAGCCTCTGATCTTTTCCTAAGCTAAAGTGTTGCATCCCTGCAAAAGACAGCAAAGTTATCAGTTCAAAAAATTCAGAAAAGCCAAAGGAGAAAGCATTGTAATAAGAGACCAAATGTCAAAATGCCAAAAACATTATAAAGTGGGTTATTAAATAAATTGGAGATCAAATTTGATTTGGAGAGATATTTTCCTCATATATAAATATGGCAAAACAAATTCATTTGCAAAAAATCCGCAGGCAGAAGTCGAAATTGTGTGATTGAAGGCCGAAATCGTGCTTAGCAGAGTTCTGGACAGAGTTTGGGGTGTGCGCTACCCACTTGAGGTGCGCGCTACCCACTTGGGGGGCGCTACCCACTTGAGCGCTACAGCCAGTGCAAAATTACACGGGCGCTACCCACTTGAGGGGCACTACCCACTTAAACAGGCGCGCTACCCACTTAAAACAGAGCCCAGAAAATTCGTTTTTTGCGCCCAGATTCGATTCAAGTCGACTCCAAAAGCTTCCAAACAGGTTTTAATCATTGCTCATTAGATTTTTAATATGGTTGTGATGTCATTGATGTTGGGGAAACAAGCCATGCTTGGAGAGAAATATATGAATCCTTCATTCACATGCAAGTTAATTCTGTAAGGGTTTTGAAATTGTATGGGCAGTTTTATGAAAAATTTGAAAACCTTTGAATGGTAGATATGTTCACACCCTGGCACGTTGTATATATGATCCTCACGCCCTCAGTTATCATCTTATCACTGCTATTCATGCCCTTTCATATTTTGCACAGTCTTATGTCAACTATTCTATAGCCCTCATTACCATAATATCACCATTGCTTTTTTTATCATTCTATTACCACTGTGATAGTCATTTGGGTCACTACGGTTATTATCGTGTTCTCCATATTCTCCAGTTCATAAACACAGCCCTATACTTGTTTGCTTCTTTGGCAAATTTTGCCCATCATTACCAAAAGCTTGCACCATACTTTGCAGTTGGCACTCATTTGTGAAACTCACTTATGGTCAAAACAGTGATAGTCTTCATGCCACTAAAACAGAGCCATCCTCATTGTAATTTTGTTTTCCTGTGATACCTTGGCACGTGGGTGATATCTATTGGGTGTTGAACATATATTATAACTTTGCTTTCACTGCATCTATATCAGTATCCATATTGTAAATATCTTGTTCAAAGCCATGTCAGAGACAGAGTCAGTTTATGAGCGTGAGTCGGACAGTGATTCCACAACAGAGGGTAATGAGCCACGGAGGCCTCACAGAGGTGGCAAAGGCAGTAAAAATCTCAGGGAGGAGCCTACTTATTTGGCTCAATTGCAGGCATGTCCGCTTGCAATGGATTGTTTTCAGGTTCAGTCATGTTTTCGATTCTGTGAAATGATTTCACAAACCCAGCTTCATCGTGAACTAGCTCGTCTGTTTGTTCTTCATTTACGTAATGGCCGTGTAAATCTCGCTGGAGTAGATTTCTTTCTGTCACCAATGACTATTGCTCAGGCCACTGGTATACCAAATGTAGGAGAGGAATGGAACAAACGTCAGCATTTAGAGAAATCCTACTATCAGCCATACATCAAACCTGAGTATATGAGGCACTTGGGCAGAGTTTTTCCTTTCAGATTCCTGAGGGATGAGTTTGCACTGCTGATGAAACTCATCATTCGGTATTTTAGTTGCGAGGGCAGATTCGCACGTCTCTTTGCGTACCATGTTCGTTTGTTGATGCACTTCACAAGGGTACGTATGATGAACATTCCGTATTTCATGTATCGCAACATAGAGAGGATGATGATCTTTGTACAGAAGAAGAGCCCAGCACAACAGCATAGAAGTATATATCATTACGCTTTGATCAAGATCATAGTGTTACATCAGTTGGCACAGCAGGGCATCACTTGGGAGGATTTCATCTCCCGTGACTTTTTCACAGTGTCACAGCCGCCTCCCGAGGTAGTTTATGATGCGGGAGAGCCTTCACACCAGCCAGACATTCCTGAGGTCGGGCAGATCCATGCTCCATTGTTTATGACATATCAGCGAGGCCACAGGGCCTTATTTGCAGCTACACGGCGAGTATTATCTCCACCTAGGGTGGAAGGGGTCTTGCCGACTTCATCAGCAGAGCGAGTATTATCTCCACATGATGTGGAAGGGGTCTCGCCTTCTTCTTCAGCACAGGTACAGATACAGGACAGAGGCAAGAAGCCCATGCATGATGAGGGTCCATCAGGAGGCCGGGACACGGATTTCACGATCATTGATGTTGATGCGAGCTCTCCTAGCTCGAAACTGAGGGAAATCATCCAGGAGCAGAGGGCCGAGAATGACAAGCTGAAAGATCAGTTGCAGAAAGCTCAGTGGGTGATAAACTATCTGGAGCAGCGCAACAAACAGCTAGAGGATGAGCACATAATTTATGAGCTGCGTCGAATCCGTGAGGATCGACAGTTGGCCCGGAAGAGACCTGGTGACATGACACCAATCGATCGAGATTCTGTTCTCACGCATGTCAACATCCATCTGGAGAAGTTGCTGGCGAAAGCCAATAGAGAGAAAGACATGCTTCGTCACATGAAAGGCCATTATTGGGCTCGCATGCATGTCTGCAAAGCGAGAATGAAGATTCTGAAGAGGAGGTTGAGCGAAGCACTAAAACGGCGGAAAAGGCCTGATCCACTCCGGAATTTGGCCGAGGCTTCGTTGGCTGGGCAAGATACATGATGGAGGGTCTTCGCTCCAAATTTGAGCAAATTCGGAGAATATTTTGTCATTTTGAAATTTTTTGGTCTAAAAACAGGTTTTTCAGTTAAGCGGGTAGCGCGCCCATATGCCCATCTTTTTTTCGGGACACTTTCTGAAGGAAATTTTTGCATTTTTGGATTTATCATGGTATTTTATGCATCCTCAAGCATTTCTGAAGCATTTCATCAGATTCTGAATGGCCAAAAAGCTCAAAAACACCATGAAAACCACCTTGCTGCCACCTTTTGCACCAGCAGGAAGTACTTCTGGGAGAATGAAGTTTTTGAGGGGAAAATGAGCTCCAAATGGAGAAATTCCACTTGGGTTGGATAGCCAACATCCAGGGCTTTCCAACGAGCTATCATGAGCTCAATTTGGATGCGGGGAAGTACCTCAAAATCAGGTTGAAAGGCGTGCTACCCACTTGTTTCAGGGGCGCTACCCACTTAAATTTTTGGCTGAATTTTCAACTTCCAGCTCAGAATTTCGACCAATTGGGACCAGTTTTGCTTGTGGATGAAATTTTTGGGTTTTCATGATGTAAATAGATGGTTGACATGTAACTTTGGCTTGTTTTTAATTATTCTAGAAGATTCACTCTCAAAAAAGTGAAAATCATGTAAATGAATCAGTTTCCACTCTTTTAGAGGCAAGTTGTTAGCTGCCTAGATTTTAGCTCCTTGATTAGAATTTGTTGGAACTGCTCCTAGAAGGAGGATTTCGACCCCTAGAGGTGTGGGAAGGGGTTAGAGTGATCTATATATTGTAATCTTTGAGACATTCTACAGGTTGGACTCTTGGGAAACTTTTGGCACACATTGTAAATATTTTTCATATTTTGGCTAAGGAAAGATCAGAGGTTTTGCAGCACTTGTTGGGATCCTTGTGGTGTTTTGTTCTTGATGGTGTTTTCTCTCTGTTTACTGTAATTTATTTATGTTTAATGTATGCCATTCATTTCATATGCTTCTGAACTAAATTGAATGAGTAGATGAGGTTGAATCCATTGTTTACAATGCTCTGCCTTTGATTCATTTAGTTCTATATGTTTTCGACTGTTTGGAGAGGATCCAAGTTCTTCTTTGCCCTCTTCAGCTCCTTGTCGGTCTAATATATCCTTATATCCAATCAAAAGCATCAAGACAATCACCTATCTCGCCCCAACTCGAAATCTGCAAAGGTCTGACCTTATCCCCGAACCCAAAATTTGTTTTCCCCATTTCTCCAGCGAAAACCCAAAAAATCAAAATCAAACTTACCTATCTCTTTACTAGCCTAAAATCAGCTCCTATCATAAGTCATCTCGCACCCTATTTCTCATTTTATCGAGATTGATGGAGAGAGCCCTCTCCTGCCCTTGTAGGGCTAGCTACGAGGCTAAGCGTGGTTTGATGTAGCCTTGAGTTTTATCTCATTTCAGCCTGAGGTAGATTTGAGCGCTAACATAGTGGCGACCATACTGGGGAAAATCTCAATGGTTTGCTTGTTGATGTGTTTGTTTCATGAGTCTTAGACGGAGTCTGAAGTCACGCCAGGTAGCTTTCGAAACGCTTTTGCTATGCATAAGCGGTAGTAGATAAACGCTGCTTCAGTCGATCTCTGGTAAGCTTGTGAATGCAGCACTCGATTCGCAAATCACCCCAGTATACTTGTTCGTTCTAGACCTTTGGATGATTGAGTCTAGAAGTCGAAAGGCTGAAAATAATTGATTGTGTTCCTTGAAATTTTTTCCAAATAGATCAATACACTGGCTTCAAGAAGGAATACTAGGTCGAATCCTGACCCTGATCCACCAACGATATTTGAAAATCCAAATCTGATTCCTAGGATCCTTAGAAGACAAGGAAGTCAAGAAAGTTCTAAAAGAGGAAGTCAAGTGAGTTTTGGAAGTTCCAGATTGCTTTCTAGATCTGCATCCTGTCCTGTGAAAATTATATATGTTGACGAAATTCCTTTTGATGCACGATTTGAAACATCCTTATTCGTAAATTTTTCTGAAACTGAATTATCAAGATTAGTTCCGGATTCATTGTTTGCTGAAGATTTTCAATAGAGATTTGTTTCATATCACTTGGATAGACAGTTGCAAAATTCCATTGTGGCTACCAACACTCCTGAATTCACTGAATCTGCTTCACAAACTCTTGAACCATCTGAATTTGCATCTAGTTCACGGATCCCCACTGAACCTCCCTTTATCCCTACCATTCCGATTCAGACTGAATTTTCTGATCAGCAATCAACAGTAATTTCTCCTCCGTCTCCACCGTATACACCTCGCACACCTCCTGCTCCTAGTCCTCCTGTTTCTCCTAGACAGCAGATTATCATCAATCCGCCAAGAGTCATGGCAGCCAGATTTGCACCTCTTGTTTTGCCGGCTAATTTAGATGCTATTCCTGCTGATTATCAGAGAAAAATTCCTATATTTGATGGCACCCCACAGAGTATATCAGCTCAGCAGCATATTGTTCGAATGACAGACTTTTTTGATCTGCATGAAATTGATGCAGAAAATGTTTCAATGAGATTGTTTGCCCAGACATTTGGAGGAGAGGTTCGTAAATGGTTTAGAGCTTTACCGGCCAGAAGTATCAATACATTGCAAGACCTTCAGACACAGTTCTTAGATCGATGTGAGATGAAAAAGGATCCACTGCAGATCACTTCAGAGTATACAAACATCAAGCGTAATCCTGGTGAGTCCGTTCAGGATTATATCATTAGATTCAATACAGTGTATAATGCAATTCCAGATGACTTAAGGCCGTCTAAAAAGTTAGCTCTTCTTAAATTCCCGGATGGTTTTGATCCGGAGATGGCTTATTCGCTGCGTGACAGAGATCCGCCTACCTTAGAAGATATGCAGAAGATTGCCGTTAGTGTTGAGGCAAATCTGAAAGATAAAAGAGCACGTTTGAAAGCAGAAAAAAGAGTGACTATAAAGAAGAGCCTTCCACATCTACATCTGAACAGCATTTGATTCGTGAGATGGAAAAAATGTTCAAAAGAATGAATCTTGACAAATCAGAAACGCAGATTCGGAATCCAAATTACCATGGCCAGCAGCAGCCACAGTTCAGAATAAAGCAGCGTGAACAAAGACCACCAGAGCTGACACCCCAACAGCAGATTAAGACACCTCTTTTGCAGAATTTTGTGAGTCAAGATTCAGATGATGATGATGATGTAGCAGGTGAGCAAAATCATTTCTTCACTCCCGATGATTTGCCTATTTATATTACTGAGGATGAAGAATATGGTGAGAGTTCAGCTGCTCAGAAAGATGAAGATTTCATTTTAGCAAATGATGCAGATTTAGAGGAAGAGTCAGATGAATACCAAAGAGGATATTTGAATGCTTTGTCTGCTCAACAGAAGAAATACTCATTGAGAAACCGAGATGTGCCCATAAATCCAATTCAGAAATGAAAGGAAGCTTCAGCACCAAAGGCAGATTCACCGATACCACAGAAGAAAGGAAAAGAGACAATTGATCCCGCAGCCAGTAAAGTATCATCAGCAGAAAAGGTAAATCAGTCAAACATAGTGAAAGACAAGGCTGAAAAGAAGGAAGTTCCGGTCAAAGAGGTTGAGAAGGTTTCAGCATTTAGTTTGGAAAATGAAATTTCCAAATTAAAAATATCTATTCCTTTGACAGAAATCATGAAGAACAGCAGCTACCGCGGTCAAGTCTCCAAAATTATGAATTTTGATCCAATGTTTGATACGGTAAATGTTGAGGATGATCAGCTGGAATTGATTTTTGGGCCTGCATTAGATGGTGAGTCCCCTGACAGTGATGTTCCTCCCTTTTATATCAGTTTGAGGTTGCATGAATATGTTTTGCACAATGCTATGTTCGATTCGGGTGCTTCGCATAATTTGATGCCAAAGGCAATCATGGAAAAGTTCGGGCTAGACATTACAAGAAAATATCATGATTTGTATTCATTTGATTCCAGCCGTGTGAGATGTATAGGACTCATCAAAGATTTGGTGGTAAGCTTAGATCAAATTCCAGCAAAGAATGTCTTAATGGACGTGGTGGTGGTGGACATTCCTCCGCGATTTGGTATGCTCCTTTCAAGATCTTGGGGGGCAAAGTTGAAAGGTACACTTCAGTTAGATTTCTCTTATGCTACAATTCCAGTCTTCGGTCAAATGAGAAATTTATATCGAGAGCAGAAGATGAAATACATGATAACTAGCAAAGAGAAGCCAATCAATCATCCTGTAAATTATGTACATACCGACTTAGAGTCGTTTGTGTTGCTTGCTGATAGTTTTAATGATATAGATAGTCAATTAGTTCAGGCGGAAGATATACCAGAAATCACTGAGAATTTTAGAGAAGTTCTGCAAAAAGAAAGAAGAGAAAAACAAACTACTGTGGAGCAATCAGCTAAAGACAATGGGCAGCAAACAGAAAAAACAGAGCTGGCGCAATTTCAGCATTTAGAGGACGATGAAGATGGTCTTTGGACCATGGATTTTGATGGCGCAGTGGGTAGTGACGGTGCTGGAATTGGTGTTTGGATTCGTAGTCCATTTTCCGCTCCGGATAAGGTTCCAAGCAATGTCAGAGTGTGTTCCTACAAGCTTGCATTTGACTGTTCTAATAATGAAGCGGAATATGAGGCTCTAATTGCTGGCCTTAAGATTCTTAAGAAGCTGAAAGCGAAAAGGATTGCAGTATATGGTGATTCAGAATTGGTGATAAAGCAAGTTAAAGGTGAGTTTCAGGCCAAGCATCCTCGCATGAGGGCTTACCGTAATGCAGTTTTAGACATTCTGAAATTATTTTTTGATCATACCTTGACATGTGTGCCCCGCATACAAAATGGCGTTGCTGATGGACTTGCTAAGGCAGCAAGCAATCTTAAAATTCCAATGAATTCCAGCAACAAATTTGAGATTCATGTGAAACACCGCCCCACCGTTCCAGACAATCAGCGATGTTGGCAAGTCTTTCAGGATGATGAGGAGATTAGTGAATTTCTGTAGAATAAGGGTAAGTTTAAAGACACCTCCATAGATACAGAACATGATGATGGTAATGATGACATACAAATAAACCAAATGGAAGTGCTGCAACTTAAGGATAACATCATTCCTAAGGGATTGATTCCTTTGGAAGAATTGTTTGATCAAGACGATGTAGCCCGCAAACCGACATTGAGGCCGACCGAGAAAGGGGTAGAAAAGGTAAATATTGGGACAACTGAGAATCCTAAGATGGTTAAATTATCAAAGTCATTGTCACCAAAGGTAAAGGCAGAGTATGTGAAATTGTTGTCTTCATTTTCTGATGCTTTTGCGTGGGATTACTCAGATCTAAAAACATATGACACTAACATCATTCAGCATACTATCCCCATCAAACCAAATCAGAAGCCTTTCCGTCAAAAGTTGAGGAGAATCAATCCAAAGCTGCTACCATCGATCGAAAAAGAGGTAAACAGGTTGTATAAGTCAGGAATCATTGTGCCTATCCGATTTTCAGATTGGATATCAAATTTGGTGCCCGTGAGAAAGAAAACAGGTGAGATCTGTTTATGTATTGATTTCAGAAATTTGAACAAGGTATCATTAAAAGACAATTATCCGCTGCCAAAAATGGACCATATATTGCAGCGAGTAGTTGGAGCATCAAGGATGTCACTACTCGATGGATACTCAGGTTATAATCAGATTTTAGTGCATGAAGATGATCGTGATAAGACTACGTTCACCACTCCTTGGGGAATGTTTCATTATGCAAAAATGCCGTTTGGTTTGAAGAATGCAGGCGCCACCTTTCAGTGTGCAATGGACATGGCTTTTGCCAATGAGAAAGATGTATTTTTGGTTGTTTACCTTGATGATTTAACTGTGTTTTCAAATTCTGATGAGGAACATTTATATCATTTGAAAATTGTTTTCCAGAAGTGCAGAAAATATGGCATTTCGCTGAATCCGAAAAAGAGTCTTTTTGCCATGGATGAAGGCAAGCTCCTTCACCACATCATATCGAAAGATGGCATTCGAGTTGACCCTGCACGTGTTGAAGCCATACAGCAGATTGAACAGCCCCGGAACAAGAAAGAAATACAGTCATTTAATGGTAAAATGAATTTTCTGCGTCGTTTCATTCCAAATCTTGCAGAACACCTGAGAGAAATCACGAACATGCTGAAAAAGGACAGTCAGGTAAAGTGGACAGAAGAGGCAGTGAAATCATTCAATTTGGTAAAGATAGCTCTTTCTTCAGCCCCTATTTTAATTAGCCCGGACTACACACAAGACTTCATTTTGTTTTCTTTTGCTTCTGAGCACACATTAGCAGTTGTTTTAATGCAAAAAAGGGATGGAGTTGAGAAGCCTATTGCTTTTTTCAGTCGGATTATAAGGGACGGAGCATTGAAGTATAATATTATTGAGAAACAAGCACTTGCGCTTGTAAAGGCCTTGAAATATTTCCATGTGTATATACTGCATTCCCACATTATAGCATACGTTCCTAACGCAACAGTTAAAGATGTTTTGGTACAGGCAGATCCAGAGGGAAGACGGGGTAAGTGGATCGCTGCGTTGTTAGAATACGATGTGGAGATTAAACCAACCAAGCTAATCAAAGGACAAAGACTCGCCAAGCTCATGGCTGAAACAAATCTGCATGCTCTAGATATAAATTTGATTGCTGCCATGTCCGATGAAGATGAGGAAAGTACGTCAGTTCAGGTATCCGATATTTTTGTTTCTTCCCCTTGGTATGCTGACATTTTATACGTGCTTCAGAATTTGTCTCCGCCTCCCGGGATGCCTAGAAATAAGAGTAGAACATTGACGTTGAGAGCTGCTAAATTCTGCATTCTGAATTCTGCATTGTATTAGAAAGACCCTGGAGGAGTGTTGTTGAATTGTTTGGTAGAGGAGGAAGCTCAAAGAGTTTTGGAGGACTTTCACAAAGGTGACCGCGGAGGCCATTTGTTTTGGAAGACCACAGCGAATAAGATTCTAAGGGCAGGGTATTATTGGTCTTCTTTGTTTTCTGATGTATTTAAGGCTGTTAAAAATTGTCATGAGTGTCAAATTTTCGAAGGGAAGCAGAAACTACAGCCTTTGCCTCTAAAACCAATTGAAGTTAGTGCACCATTCCAGCAGTGGGGATTGGATTTTATCGGGGAAATCCACCCAGCATCTTCCGGACAACATAGATGGATATTGACAGCTACGGACTACTTCACAAAGTGGATCGAGGCGATTCCCACTCGACAGGCCACGGATGCGGTAATTATCTCTTTTCTTGAAAACAATATTCTGTCACGTTTTGGGTGTCCTAGTAAAATAATCACAGATAATGCAGCAGCCTTCAAATCTAAAAGGATGGTTGAATTTTGCTATAAGTACAATATCACCTTGGGGCATTCGACCGCCTACCATCCGCAAGGAAATGGCTTGGCGGAATCTTCAAATAAATCCTTGGTGAATATTATTAAGAAATTGCTGGAAATCAACAAAAAGGGCTGGCACAAGAAGTTAGTGAATGCATTGTGGGCTGATAGGGTAAGTCAGAAAAAGTCTATTGGCATGTCTCCTTTCGAGCTGGTGTACGGAACAGACACGGTTTTTCCTACTTCACTTGTTGTCCCGGTGGTCAAATTGCTTCAGGAAGCTGGTAGTGAGGAAGATCCCATGCAGCGGAGAATTAATCAGATGATTCATTTACAGCAGACACTGGAGGAGGTATTTCAAAATACTTTCAAGTTGCAGGAGCGCATAAAGAAGATCTACGACAGAAAGGAAAAAGCGGATAAGTTTCAGTTGGATGAGGTAGTTTTGAAATGGGATGCTCGGAATGAAGATAAGGGAAAGCACGGCAAATTTGAAAACCTATGGAAGGGTCCTTTTAAGATCGCAGCGTATCGGGGTCAAAATGCCTTTCTTCTCAAAGAAATGAATGGAGATGATTGTCCTGGAGGACCGATCAATGGTCGGTTGCTGAAGCGATATCACTTCTGAGTATCTTCTGCTGATTTCATCATCATTGTATATATCATTTTACTTCTGTTTCATTGCAAGTGTGTACTGATCTCTCATCTTCAGTCTGGGGCCCGGAGCGAAGGCTATAATTCTGGAGATGGAGGTTGGTTGGTTTGAAATTGTCAAGTCATTTTTATCAGTCTTTCAGTTTAAAGTCATGTCAGTTTTGGTCAAATTTCAGTCAGTTTTTAGTCAAATCTGCAGTCAATAAATATGTCAAAAGTTTTTGTTTTATTAGTTGAAATAATGACTCCATCGCCCAATGGATGAAGGCACTGTTGGACTTCCCCAGAGATCTGCCGTTCTTGGCATCTCCATGGAGCCGCCATCCCCATTGGAGCCAATGTTAGAGTCGGTCTTTACAGCCCTCCGTCAGAGATCGTTTCGCTTTTTCATATTCACTCTTAGGTGTCTCGCTTGTTCCACTTCGTTGCATTTCACTAGGAGCATGCCATTGACTGACGAGGGGGTCTGGTTGTCATGTGTTTCCTCATGTTTATACCTGCAGGGCTATTTAAGAATTCCTCAAAAATCATTGAAGTTTATCGTCATTTCATTCATCGTCATTAAATGTCAGTTTCGTTTTAAAAAAAAAAGGTCTTTAGTCCTAGAGTCTAGGGTTTTCGAGTCTTTTTCATATATGTCATAAAGCCCGCAGGCCATGAGGTTGGTTTCACAAGTTTTGATTTCATATTTTTATTATCATAAGCATTTGAAAACATTTCTAGTCCAAAACTCTGTTTTGGAACTAGAAATTGTTTAATTCCATTTTTGTAATAATTGTATCCATTTCACCATGAGAAGCTTCACTGCAAGCCTCTGATCTTTTCCTAAGCTAAAGTGTCGCATCCCTGCAAAAGACAGCAAAGTTATCAGTTCAAAAAATTCAGAAAAGCCAAAGGAGAAAGCATTGTAATAAGAGACCAAATGTCAAAATGCCAAAAACATTATAAAGTGGGTTATTAAATAAATTGGAGATCAAATTTGATTTGAAGAGATATTTTCCTCATATATAAATATGGTAAAACAAATTCATTTGCAAAAAATCCGCAGGCAGAAGTCGAAATTGTGTAATTGAAGGCCGAAATCATGCTTAGCAGAGTTCTGGACAGAGTTTGGGGTGTGCGCTACCCACTTGACGTGCGCGCTACCCACTTGGGGGGCGCTACCCACTTGAGCGCTACAGCCAGTGCAAAATTACACTGGCGCTACCCACTTGAGGGGCGCTACCCACTTAAACAGGCGCGCTACCCACTTAAATCAGAACCCAGAAAATTCGTTTTTTGCGCCCAGATTCGATTCTAATCGACTCCAAAAGCTTCCAAACAGGTTTTAATCATTGCTCATTTGATTTTTAATATGGTTGTGATGTCATTGATGTTGGGGAAACAAGCCATGTTTGGAGAGAAATATATGAATCCTTCATTCACATGCAAGTTAATCCTGTAAGGGTTTTGAAATTGTATGGGCAGTTTTGTGAAAATTTTGAAAACCTTCGAATGGTAGATATGTTCACACCCTGGCACGTTGTATAGATGATCCTCACGCCCTCAGTTATCATCTTGTCACTGCTGTTCATGCTCTTTCATATTTTGCACAGTCTTATGTCGACTAGTCTATATCCCTCATTACTATAATATCACCATTGTTGTTGTTACCATTCTATTACCACTGTGATAGTAATTTGTGTCACTATGGTCATGGTCTTCTCCCTGCTTCTCCAGTTCATAAACACAGTCCTCTACTTGTTTGCTTCTTTGACAAACTTTGCCCATCATTACCAAAAGCTTGCCCCATACTTTGCAGTTGGCATTCATTTGTGAAACTCACTTATGGTCAAAACAATGATAGTTTTCATGCCACTAAAACAGAGCCATCTTCATTGTAATTTTGTTTTCCTGTGATACTTTGGCAGTGGGTGATATCTATTGGGTGTTGAAACATACATTATAACTTTGTTTTCACTGCATCTATATCAGTATACATATTGCAAATATCTTGTTCAAAGCCATGTCAGAGACAGAGTCAGAGTATGAGCAGGAGTCGGACAGTGATTCCACAACAGAGGGTAATGTGCCACGGAGGCCTCACAGAGGTGGCAAAGGTGGTAAACATCTCAGGGATGAGCCTACTTCTTTGGCTCAATTGCAGGCATGTCCGCTTGCAATGGATTGTTTTCGGGTTCAGTCATGTTTTCAATTCTGTGAAATGATTTCAGAAACCCAGCTTCATCGTGAACTAGCTCGCCTGTTTGTTCTTCATTTACGTAATGGCCGTGTAAATCTCGCTGGAGTAGATTTCTTTTTGTCACCAATGACTATTGCTCAGGCCACTGGTATACCAAATGTAGGAGAGGAATGGAACAAATGTCAGCATTTAGAGAAATCCTACTATCAGCCATACATCAAACCTGAGTATATGAGGCACTTAGGCAGAGTTTTTCCTTTCAGATTCCTAAGGGATGAGTTTTCACCGCTGATGAAACTCATCATTCGGTATTTCAGTTGCGAGGGCAGATTCAAACGTCTCTTTGCGTACCATGTTTGTTTGTTGATGCACTTCACAAGGGTACGTATGATGAACATTCTGTATTTCATGTATCGCAACATAGAGAGGATGATGATTTTTGTACAGAAGAAGAGCCCAGCACAGCAGCATAGAAGTATATATCATTACGCCTTGATCAAGATCATAGTGTTACATCAGTTGGCACAACAGGGCATCACTTGGGAGGATTTCATCTCCCGTGACTTTTTCACAGTGTCACAGCCGCCTGCCGAGGTAGTTTATGATGCGGGAGAGCCTTCACACCAGCCGGACATTCCTGAGGTTGGGCAAATCCGTGCTCCATTGTTTATGACATATCAGCGAGGCCACAGGGCCTTATTTGCAGCTACACGGCGAGTATTATCTCCACCTAGGGTGGAAGGGGTCTTGCCGACTTCATCAGCAGAGCGAGTATTATCTCCACATGATGTGGAAGGGGTCTCGCCTTCTTCTTCAGCACAGGTACAAATACAGGATAGGGGTAAGAAGCCCATGCATGATGAGGGTCCATCAGGAGGTCGGGACACGGATTTCACGGATTTCACGATCATTCCACTTGGGTTGGATAGCCAACATCCAGGGCTTTCCAACGAGCTATCATGAGCTCAATTTGGATGCTGGTAAGTACCTCAAAATCAGGTTGAAAGGCGCGCTACCCACTTGTTTCAGGGGCGCTACCCACTTAAATTTTTGGCTGAATTTTCAACTTCCAGCTCAGAATTTCGACCAGTTGGGACCAGTTTTGCTTGTGGATGAAATTTTTGGGTTTTCATGATGTAAATAGATGGTTGACATGTAAATTTGTCTTGTTTTTACCTATTCTAGAAGATTCACTCTCAAAAAAGTGAAAATCATGTAAATGAATCAGTTTCCACTCTTTTAGAGGCAAGTTGTTAGCTGCCTAGATTTTAGCTCCTTGATTAGAATTTGTTGGAACTGCTCCTAGAAGGAGGATTTCGACCCCTAGAGGTGTGGGAAGGGGTTAGAGTGATCTATATATTTTAATTTCTGAGACATTCTACAGGTTGGACTCTTGGGAAACTTTTGGCACACATTGTAAATATTTTTCATATTTTGGTTAAGGAAAGATCAGAGGTTTTGCGGCACTTGTTGGGATCCTTGTGGTGTTTTGTTCTTGATGGTGTTTTCTCTCTGTTTACTGTAAGTTATTCATGTTTAATGTATGCCATTCCTTTCATATGCTTCTGAACTAAATTGAATGAGTAGATGAGGTTGAATCCATTGTTTATACTGCTCTGCCTTTGAATTCATTTAGTTCTATATGTTTTTGACTGTTTGGAGAGGATCCAAGTTCTTCTTTGCCCTCTTCAGCTCCTTTTCGTTCTAATCTGTCCGTATATCCAATCAAAGGCATCAAGACAATCACCTACCTCACCCCAACTCGAAATCTGCAAAGGTTTGTCCTTATCCCCGGACCCAAAATTTGTTTTCCCCATTTCTCCAGCGAAAACCCAAAAAATCAAAATCAAACTTACCTATCTCTTTACTAGCCTAAAATCAGCTCCTATCGTAAGTCATCTCGCACCCTATTGCTCATTTTATCGAGATTGATGGAGAGAGCCCTCTCCTGCCCTCGTAGGGCTAGCTACGAGGCTAAGCGTGGTTTGATGTAGCCTTGAGTTTTATCTCATTTCAGCCTAAGGTAGATTTGAGCGCTAACAAAAACCATTGAAAGTCTACCTCTACACTTTTTCTAGCCTTTTCCTACGGGTCCACGGATACCTAGTCTATAAACCACAACAACCCCTGCACGTTCTGCAACTAAAACCTATGTACCCCCGTAAAAATTCGAATTAAAAAAAAAGTAAATTCTAGAAGCCTAGCTGGTCGAATATTCTCCCAACTGGAAGCTTCTAGAGGCGTGATCAATTCGAGCTTTATCCCTCCACTCATGGGGCTTATTCCTTTTTCCATGGAGCTCAAATCCCTTCATGAGAGGAATCCATCCCCCTCTTCATGGAAGCTGAAACTACCTCCATTTCCCTATAAACTGAGCTCAAGTTTTAGGCTAAAGGGTAGATGCTAAGCTAAAAGATTGTAGCTTATATATGGTAGTTGCTGAAGAAATTCCCAAGAGTGCATAATATCTACACTAGTTGTTTTTTGCATGAGAATTATCATACCCGTATGTCTGTAACTCTATGCTGGTATTCATAGAGGAAGGCTTGTCAAACTGAAGGAGGAACGATTGTTCAAGTCCCCGGGAGAAACCTGTACGACATCAAGGCATTAGGTTGTAAGGTTACTCTTTTCATTCAAGATAATACATATGGATCTCTTTTTCTCATTGAGTTGTTCTTGTGCTTATTGAATAACATCAATACTTAGAATCCTTGATCACTATTTTAGATTAACTTTTCTTAATTATTATATGTTGCAGATGCTTTGATTCTTTTGTTTGTCTTTGATTGCAGGTTATACCTATTGGAGAAGCCTCTTTGGAGCGACTGGATAAAATACTGCATTGAACGTTGGATTTCAAGGTAGGGGAATGTCCTCTTTCTTTGTTTATAATAATTATGAAATGAAATTAGTCTAGAGAAAAAGGTTTCCAAATGGACGTTTGTTTCTAGTTATTCGTAGAATACTAGGGAGATCGCTCTTGTCTGCAAGAGGGATTAATCCGCATAACAAGGTCAAACCTGTGGCATTGGTAAGAAGACTCAGAGGGCTACTATAGGACCGAAGATCACATATTGGGGATATGAAATCACAGAGATACATCAGATTGAATATTGAGCTCCTACAAGGAAAGAAAAAGCTAGATTATTTGCTGTCAAGGGTTGCAAAGGACCAGAATTTCTAGGGTAGCAAAGCAAAGCAAGGTGCAGAAAAATGATGCAGCAAAGGTAAGCTCTAGGTAAGTATCTTCTATATATGCATGTTCATATATTAATTTCCTTAGGTTCTTTGTATTCTAATTTGTGTTTTTTTGTTTAGCACTGACATATGCTCTGCAAGATGAGGTAATTTTTTCTATTATCATGTCATGGGTATTTCCTTGAAGACTTTTTGCAGGTATTATATATTCATCAAGATAAGACTCAATGCATGATCTAATGTTATGAAGAGTGAGAATGGGTAGCATGACAAGTGCAACAATCAAGGTGTAGAACAACAACAAGAAGTTCACCACATGAACTCTTCAAGTGGGCAGCACTGCATACAGTCATTGTAAAGGTATCATTGTACTGAGTCATTGTAAAAGCATCATTGTAAATTTTTTACAAGTGTCTATCTACCAAGCGTTGAAGAGGAAATTTCGGGAGGTCTAGGATCATCATTAGGTGTTTGTGTCATAGTTGGGGTTATTGTCTAGTGTGTCTTCTTTTTCTACATCATTCTATATCATTGTAAAGTGGACCATTTTCCCCGGTGCAAGAGTCCATTCTTCCTTTATTATTCTATAAGGTGGTAGGGTGGTGATAGGTTGGTGCATGAAATCACCAACAGGTTCCAAACTATGAGAATTTTAGGGTGGTAGAGTGGTAGGGTGGTGCTAGGGTGAGTTGTAGCTCGTTGGGTGTTGGGGC
The DNA here is from genome assembly GCA_034641835.2 of Pinus albicaulis. NCBI lineage: Eukaryota > Viridiplantae > Streptophyta > Pinopsida > Pinales > Pinaceae > Pinus > Pinus albicaulis. The sequence continues at coordinate 650,967,170 of CM076569.1, forward strand.
ATCCGTTCAGTTGACTACTGAAGAATATCGGGCAGTGGAGTGTCCATCTAGTGGGAGTTGGAGAAGAATGCTTTTCTAGATTCTAGGAATTTGGAGATTTCTTTTCAATTGGATTTGAATATTAAAGAATTATTAGAAAAACATTGAGGTGGTTTTTGTCTCGGAGAGGGTTTTCACCTTAAAAACTGTGCGCATTTGTGTTCCTTTTGTTTACTTCTATCATTGTAAAAACACTGATAATAATTGAATATTAACTAATGCGTTGAAAAATTAATAATAATACTAATTGAAAGGAATAATAATTCAACCCCCCCCTCTCAGTATTTCCAACAACAACCGTCGGAATTTCTATGCTCCTCCTAGAATTGTTTTTTGGGGGCAGAAGTAACCCTAAGATGATCATCCACTTTAAGAAGGAACTCACATTTGGCTTATGGCATGATAACATTAGTTGATAAAGGATAAAGGATGTACGACCTCCCAAGCGAGCTAGGATGCAAGACAACTGTCTTAATTGTCTTGCATCCTAGCCTAGCTTACTTGGGAGGTTGTCGATCTTCGTTTCTCCTTTATCAACTATTGGCATCATGCCAGAAGCGAAATTTGAGTTCCTTCCTAAAGTGGGTGATCATCTCAAGCTTACTTTTTCCCCTACGGAGGTATCTCCTGTAAGAATTTTGTTATGGACCTACATTGAGATGATTATATTAGCCTTAACCAAAACTAGAAATATAGTATAAAATATACAAATAATAATTGCTGAGGCAAAATGTGAAGATTACACCAAAAATTTCAACTATAATGAATATGAAGATACCATAACTCTAAAGAAAAGCAATGGCCTATTGCAAACAAATTGGCCTCCAATTTAATGTTTCTTCTAAGACATCCATGTGTTTCTTATTGTTGAAAGGAAGGAGTCATGCAAGTTTTTTCATAGTTAAATGGCCCATTGTTCAGGGGAGGGCTCCACCTCCACCTGTATATCATCATTATATAACAATACTACCTTTGGCTTAGACACCACAAAGGTATATTTTATGTCAAATCACTTAATATTTGTACTTTCATTAACACTCTAGCATACCTATCACGTTTTAATATTTGGTTATCATCACCATAAGTGCTCCAACTTACGACAAGTTCACAACCCAAAAGAAAGTTGAGTGACCATGTCATTAAAGTCCTCACATAGATTAAAAATATAGTAAGATCATTCAATATAAAGCACCTAAGGGATCTCAAGTCAGACTGGGAAAGGAAATTTGATCAGGGAGACTACAAGAGTAACATTATGATTACTCTAAAAGTATGATAGGAATTGACTAGGAATAAATGAGATCAATCTGCTTTCTTTTGTAAAATGAATGTTAATATGAATAGGACTAAAGACTGCTAGATTCTTTGTCATGACTGATAAAAAAATCTTAATTGTGAATTTCATGCCTAAAATTGGCGTAAGAATCAAAATCTCCATGATATTTTGGAATAATATAACAAGATGAACTCTACAACTCCAGAGAATGATTTTATTACATGAGGGGATTTTTTAATAGATTGGAAGCTAAAAGTTGGCAAATCAAGGACCGTGAACCTGTAACTTTGAGCCTGTCAAGATAGATCTATGGAAAATAATTTTTTAGACACTTGAGAAATAAGATTAAGGGACAAATTAATGATTTTAAAAGAAAGGAGAAATTTTACGACTAAAAGCATTACTTCTATTAGTCATGATCAGTGAGCCTTTTACAAGATGTGAATAAGAGCTACAAAAGACAAAACATAAAACAACTGGGTATATTTACAATGTGTTATCTTTTCTTGGGAAGGGTATTTTGAATCTCAAGTTCCAGAAAGACATTTAAGTTAACCTATTTGTTACGACTTAGGACTGAGAGGACAAGATCATTTCTATTAATTTCTAACAAATGACCACAAAAGTTGGTCAATGGTACTAAAATAGCACATGCAGTGTAGGTACACATGGGAGTTAAGGTTGGAGGTGGGAGGATTAGGAAAAGCAGAGAGAGATTGCAACCTAAGGTATTCAAGGCCAAGTAAGAATGTCTTATCATGGTTCTAGAGATGAGAGTGATCCACACAGAACTTAGAAGAGCGAGGAGTGTCACAATGTGTATGGTGGAGCTTCAAAGGGCACTATTTGGTACCTGCAGCTTCAAAACTTGACATCTATAGCAAACTATCCCTCTGACCCCTACTTGTTCCCATTCATTATGTGTTCTGTTATTTGAGATAAATAGAAACAATGTTATTCCAAAGCATGCAGATGGATTTATAAGAAAAAAATATTTTTTCTTCGAATATGGAAACTCAAGCTAGATTTTTAATGTTTTTCTCTACTAAAATGGTCTTCTTTTGGAGTTATGCAACTAGAATCCCCGACCTTGTATCAACACTTTTTTGAATTGTTCAACTTGATCTGTACATTAATGCCATAATGTAAGTTGATAAGAAAGAAACAATACAACAAACAATCAAGAACCACTATAAAGTAAGAGCTCTTTATACTCCTACCCATTTCACAGGCAATTTCAACATCCTTGTCCATCTTCTCTACACGTCTGACACAAGAATTACATTTTGTCAAAATTACATCCTCATCAATATGGCCATCATGGACAACTTGAAAAGCTTATCCGATTTTTTTCCGACGTACCTCCAATAAATGTTTCTATGAATTGGAAGAAGGATAAAATGTTTCAGTATTAAATTGTGTTTAAAACTTTTGGCAACAGAAAAAAGCATCAAATTATTTTTACAGATAAAAGAGAAATAGAGATAAGAAGGCAAACATCTCTTACTATTTTCATGAAATGTGGAGTCTTTCTTACTTTTTTGATGGAGTGTGAACCGCTTCCATTGATCTCCAAGGTTGGAGGAGGATCCTTTCCAAGAATTTCTTCCCTAAGACTGTGCCCACGAGATCCAAATACTTTCTGCTCTTCCCATATATCAACCTACGAATTCAAATTTGTGAAAAATAACCATGTCAAAAAAAAATGATAACTAAATAAGTAGTCCTAATTTAGCGCATTTCATTACATGTATTATGATCTCAAATAGATAAGGTAAGGAATAGTAAATCCACAAATATATCAAAATCCAAATGCAAGAGGCATCATTGGAGGCCTTAAAATTTTAAACTATACTAAAATGTTAATAGTATCCCAAGTAACATATAAAAAGGTTTAATTCATTACAATTAGATCTAGGTTATAAACAAGCCGAGTATACCTTACCATTTCTATTCCACCACAAGTAGTTACATCCTTGTGTAAAAAATGAAGATTCAGATCCTTCCCTCCTATCTTTGGGATTCAACACATTGAAAAGAAAAAATAGACGTAAATTTTTTTGCATAAATAAATTTTAACCTTAAATATTTCACGCAACATTTTTTAATTCTTCTAGATATTTAATATATCCAATGTTAATCTAATAAATTTAGCCTTAGAAAACATAAAAATATTAGTGTGTCTCATAATACAATTGAATATTTCTCCGCTACCAACATCCGAAAAAGGGCTTTACAATTACAGTGATTTGTGCATTCTCATATTAGTAACAATCCTTTTGACAATTCTGAATCTGCATATATATCTAGTTTCTAAATTATATATATATATATATAAGAACGGATACAACAAGGGATATGGAGAGGTGGAAGAATACATGTCATGTGATGGTAAAAACCCTAGTGTTGAAAACTCCAGTTATCCTATTAGGTATCCCTTTAGAGTCCCAATGTTCCCTCCAAGACTCAAGGGTGATTATGGCACACCCTTAAATCCAAGCATCTCTCACTTAGTCTCAGACTCCTACATATGGAGGAAGAGGGCCAAGTGGGTAGAGAAAACACTGACAGATGCTCAGGAGTACGTGGGTACTCCTATATATTCAGTCAAATAGAGAAGGGAACCACAATGATATTATGGCTATATGGTGTTGATGAGTGAGATAACTGAGGCTAAGCCTTCCAACTTTCAGAAATTATGAGCATCATGTGTGGATTTATGCCATGGTGGAAGATTACTCTTCCATCATGAAGAACGGTGTCTGGGAGGTTGTACTTTGGCCAGAGAGAAAATATATGGTTGCTCTGTATAGGTTTACAAGATTAAGCACACTATTGATTGTACTGTGTATAGGTTCAAAGATGGATTTGTGGCTAAGGGGTTTTCTTAGAAGGAGAGCATTGACTATGATGAGACCTTAACCCCAGTAGCTAGATACTCATCCATCAGGGTACTGATTTATATTGCAGCACAGATGGGTTGAAGGATTTCTAACTTTACCCATTCACATGAAGCAAGTGTTCATCATATAAAAATTTACAAACATATCTCAAGGAATCGGTTAAGAGTTAAGCCCCAACAATTAATAAGAAGCATGTCTGTAGGTAGCTACTTCCTCACATTGTTGTAGGTGACAACATTGCCTACAAATAGTAAAATGGAATATTTGGATTTCCAAGTGGTATTGTTGTTTCTTAGAAATTTCATAAACAATGAATAAGCAATGGCATTAACCAAGAAATATGTTACCATTGGAATCAGTGCTTGGACTGTTTCAAGTTCTTGACCAGACACATCCTAAGCTCTAAGGAAATTTAATGATTTGGATTATATGATTGGCATGTGAATTAAACCTTCAATCACTAAAAAGGGATTTCAGTCAAGTTCACTGTCAGGCTAATGACGGTATTGAGTCTTGATATGGTAGTGAAAAGATAAGTTTGTAGCCTATGGAGAGAAGAGAGTGTGAAATAGAAGAAGATACAGTGGGTCTGCAAGGCATAAATCCACTGCTTTTGGTGAACAATTAACACAAGTAGCAATTTGACAATATTTCAACAAGAGAAGGTTGTATCGAGACTTACAATAATCTTACTGAAATATCATGAAAAGTGAATATCATAAGGAATTCTCTTTAGATTTTCATTATGTATATCTCATCAATAAATATCACTTTGTGAGACTAATAAAAGTTGACAACTTACGTAAACATATCAAGAGACTGATAAAAACATACAACAACATCTGAATTTACAAACTGCAACTAATGAAAATAAGGTGTGGAAACACATGGAAATATTAGCAATACACATATCAAGTAGGTAATAAGTCCTCAAAATTCTTTTCCAATATCATTCACTCAAAAGTACACACATCATATGAGAAAAAGATTCATAAACCACAAACCTTTTCTTCATGGAGCTTTATCATATATATACAAAAGATAACATACTGACCTCTACACAAAAGGTGTGAATTTGTTCTAAAAAAAGTTATTACAAGCTCATACAAAAGATGAGGCTTATCTTAAACTTTAATACAAAGTGGTATAACATAAATAAAGTAGACAACATGATGGCTTGCAATTCGAAGTGGCTGAATGATTTGGAAATAAGTTGGAAGACTTCTCCTCTGTTATGGTGCAACCACTTCCACAAACAGTGAAACAATAGTTAAAAATGACATGCGGTTGTTTTACCCCAAAAAGTGCAAAACAGAATTCTAGAATTTGGGAGGGGGCTTGATCAATGACACCTGGAAGCATCTATCATAACAAAAATCTCCTCCACTTCATTTGCTTTGATGTCACCATTATGAAAATAAACCAAAAGAAGCTCCTTTTCATTATATACTAATATTCTAAAATAATAGCTACCTTTGCTGAAAAAGTAGCTATATTTGAAAACATAGAAAATTAACCCAAAAATTAAAAGCTTCTTCAAAGGCAACCCTGTTCCTTCATTCTTCAGAGGTCCAAAATAGATGAAAAAATCTTGATGGCCTCAACTTTAGTCTCTCTCTTGTCTGACCTATTCCTCTGTGTTTGACTCTTTGGTTGAGTCTTTTTCTTCTTGGTTTTATCTTCTGGACTATCATCAACATTAATAATCTCATATCTCACTGCAGGATTATCAATCAACTTGCTGGTTAATCTGAGTTTATTTTTAGTCATGGTATGAGGTCTCTAGATGTAGGAATTTGGAATGAACTTAGTGCTTTTACCTCCATGCATGAATCTGCTAGATTCTCCTTCCTCAAACTCTGATTCTGTATATTCAGTGTCACTGCTATCTTCATAAGACGAGTATGAATGTATCACAATATTATTCCTCTTCTTGACTAAAGAGCTAATAGAGGAGAATATTTGAGATAAAGTAGGCTCTTCCTCTATGACAACCTCTGAAATTTTATTTTTGCCTTTCTTAAGAGATATCAAAACCTGTGAGGGAGTGGATTTTTTGAATGAAGTGTCACTGGTTGGTTCAGTTTGCTGAGTTTTTTTAGAAACATGGATTGATCTCTTTGCTTCAGGGTTGACATCCTCTGGAGGCAATCAGGCTTAGAAGTTAGAACTCTAGGGTTGACTTACTTTGGAATTTCTTCTGTCATGATGAGATTTTTCCTAGGTTTTCCTCTTGAAGAGGAAGTTGTCTTCTCCCTACCTTTTGAAACATAATTTTTAGGAGGCATAGTATCTCTCTACTTCAATCTATTTTTATATTTCTCCATGAATGACCTTAAGGTCTGAGGTTGCCTAGGTGAACTGCTGATATGGGCTTCATTGACTAGTTGTGATGTTGGCATAGGTATAAGGTCTCCAAATTTCTTAGTTGAGCTTCTAGTTTGCCTTCTGATTAACATGGAGGGAGGGTCAATTGGAAGAAATTTGATGAATGGATATGTTTTTTTTGTAAAATATTTGGCATAGGAGTTGCACTAGTTTGTTCATGAGCATCTCGTTTCGTGGGCCTCCCTACCCTTCTCCTAGAGTCGATACTACCAAACCCTTCCTCTTTTAGGAACTTATCCCAGGTGGTCCTTTTATTTTTAAGGTGGTAGAAAATCAAAATTTTAATTAAACCCATATGATATAGGTTGTGCAAGGGATAGTTAGGGATTTTCTGCAATTTTAAGGACATCTTGAGCAAGGATTTGTACAGGAAATAGGGCAAATTCATAGGTTTATCACCTGAAATATGAGCAAGAAATCTCATTTGGTAATGGTGGACAGAGGAGAACCTACCCTCACATGTAATGTAGCATTGCACAGTGGTGATCACATGTTGCCATTTAGCCTTAAAATAGGAAATATGTGCAGTCGGATTCCATTTAAAATTGACATGTTTAGGTTTAAGGTAGAGACTTACTTCTATGGGAAACATTTTATTCTTGAACCAGCGTTCTCCAGTGGTTGAGATTTGAGTAGCTCAAGCTATGATGGCTTCATAGATCTTAAAAGTCTTGCTCCCAAGATTTTCTTTCTCTCCATCAAAGCTCTCAGAAAAAACATGTCCTAAAGCCACATTTTCTTTGGAAAATTTCTACAAAAACTTATACCAGCCAGCTGACTTAAATTGAGGTTTGGCCCTAGCATAAAAAACTTGGTTTTTTCTAGCTCAAACCTGTTTACATTCCCAGCTTTTCCCATACTTTTCAACAGTTAGGATCCTTCTAAACACACAACTGTTCAGTATTGGAGGCAAAACCATACACGGAGCCGTGTTTTCTTGCCTTGAAATACTAAACTAGTTGTTGGAAGACATGAATCTTGTTAGTTGTAACTTCCACAGAGAACCTCGGTCAAGAGAACCTTGAACTTAACCCTCTGATTCCACGCCTCTAATCATGGTATAGTGTAATGGCATGATTTGAAATAATTTGAATACAAGCGCCAAGTCACCCCATAAGACATAACACTCCACTGCATAATTTAATAATTGATACCTTGTACCATGATCTCCGCTTCAACTTAGATGGGTAGGTTTAGGTTATATGCTTTAATACTATAACCATTCACCTATAGTAATTCTCCTAAGTAAAAAAAATTAATCTTGTTAAAAAGAAAATCATGCTTATAACATAGGATGTCTTCAATCATATTCAAATAGGAATGGTCTTTTCTCTAAAAATATTCTTTGCAGCTCCTTATGCGTGAGAAATAGCTACCTTTATCTCTATTTTGCAATAACCAAATTTCAGTGAAATAACTGCTCTTTTCACTGTGTTTTTAAGTTGACCTTCAATTTGGAGAAATAACTACCCTTCCTTATATCATTATGTTACCAATGAAACTTAAACAGAGGTAGCTATTATCTTGGAAAGATTAGCTATAATTTTATTACAAAATGACCAATAGATTTCAAAACTAACCTAAGTTAAAACAATGGTTTTAACTTATTTTATGAACCTAAGGCACTAATACCACCTATAAACTCAAAAGTATTTTGGTTTTGAGACTCTTTTTTGACCTTTATTGAAAATGACTCAAACTTTGACATAGGCTAGGAAACAAGAAAAACTTTAAAACAATGATACAATGGCGGTCATACTATTAAAATTTACAGTGCTAACAGTGGCTCCTATTGGGTATGAAGTCCTCCCTACGAGGCTTCAAGGACTATAGACTCAGTGCCTTAAACTTTCAAAATCAAGAAGACTTCTGGAAATTATGACTAGGATTGACCTTTGACTGACTAGACTCAAGACTGATCATATTTACAGACATGAGTACCGTTGGGCATGGAGTTTTATTGACACATCACACCAGATATTTACAATGAAATGACTAACTAACTTATCAAACAAATAAATTTTTAAGAAAATGACCATTAAATGGACCTCTAGTCATCTGATCATCATCTAGATGTCTGAGAAGAAACATATTTTTTCCAAAACTAGAGCAATTCTAAATGGCCAAAACCACAAATTTTCAAACTTACCATGATTTCCATGATATTCCCTCCTAACATCCCAGTGCAACACAAAATTATTCTCCTAAAATAATTGCTGATTTTCTCTTTTGTCAAAAACAGATTTGACTTTAGTCTGATATTTCTTTACTTTGTCCATCAGTGATTCTCTGATTTGATGTGCTTCTATTAGCTGCAACATTCTCCTTTGAATTGTATTTTCACCATCAACTTCATCTTGCAAAAACTTCATAACAGGAAGAGATAATTGCAAAGGCATTACATCATCAATACCATATACAACCTGAAAGGGAGACATTGCAATTGATTTTTTGCCACTTACCTTATCTGCCCAAAGAGCATGCACTAGCTGAGTGTCCCAATTTCTCTTATTTTGAGGTAACATCTTCTTAATGATTCTCACCACAATTTTATTGGATGACTCAGCTAACCCATTACCTTGAGGATAATAAGGTGTGGAATGAGTCAATTCAATACCATATTACTGACAGAAGTTATGCATCTTAGTAGACTTAAAATCCATTATATTATTAGTCACTAATTTTTTGTGGACAACAGAATATATCCATAATGTTTTTCAACAAAAAATTGATTATTACTGTATTAGTGGCATTCCTGGTAGGAATAGCTTCAATCCACTTAGTAAAATAGTCTATAGCTATAAGAATCCATCTATGTTGTCCTGATGAAGATAGATGCATTTCACCGATGAAGTCTAACCCCCATTGCTGGAAAGGAACATCTGTTGAAATATGAATAAGAGAGAATGGAAGCAGCTTCTGTTTACCAACAAAATTTTGACATTTTACACAAGTCTCGACTTTGGCAAAAACATCAGAGAAAAGAGTTGGCCAGTAATAGCTAGCTCTTAATATTTTGTTTGCATTGGCTTTCCAATACAAATGTCCTCCACAAACTCCTGCATGTATCTCTATCATAATCTCTTATGACTCAACTTCATTTACACATCTCAATAAGACTCTCACAGGGTCATTCTAGTAAATATGGTCTTCTAAAATGTAATACTTAACAAATTTCGATTTAAAAGCTCTCGTTTTTTACTTCTCCATTTCAGGGGGATAGTTGAAATTTAAAAAAAAAGTATTCTATATCATTATACCAATTTGAATGAAAGATTTCAAGATAATCTCCTGTGACTCAACTTCATTTACACATCTCAATAAGACTCCCACAGGGTCATTCCAGTAAAGATGGTCTTCTAAAATGTAATACTTAACAAATTTCAATTTAAAAGCTCTCATTTTTTACATCTCCATTTTAGGGGGACAGTTGAAATTTAACAAAAAGTATACTATATCATTATACCAATTTTAATGATAAATTTCAGGATAATCAGATATACCTTATCCATATTTTTCCTCAGCTGCCTCCATATTTAGATTTATAGCCTTGCAGTTAGATTCAACTATCAAGCGAGACAAGCCTTGTCCTTTTATCAATTTAGTAGGTCTGATCTCAATATCAAACTCCAGAATTTTGGTCAGCCATATGTATCTGGCTACAACAATACATCTTTGAAAGTGATATTTGGCATAAAAGTGACCAATTTTAATGTAACACATAAACTCAAAAATACTTTAAATCCTTAACTAGTGCATATGATTTTTTTTAGTCTAACAGTACTTTAATTCAACATCTCTTAAATCACGAATGAAAAATGAAATAGGTTGTTCCAAAGCTTCTTTGTTCTTTTGTAACAAGACAACTACAATTGTTTCTTCTAAAGCATATGAAAAAATCAGGAAATCTTTTTCAAAATGAGGATTAATAAAAACTGGAGCTTTAGTCAAGGAAAACTTGATTGCTGAAAAATAATATTTTGCATCATCTCGCCACTTGAATTCTGCATCTTTCTTCAGCAAGACATTTATGTATTTGATCAACTCTATAATATTTAGGAAAAAGCGCCTCAAAAAATTGATTTTCCCCAAAAATGACTGCAATTTATTTTTTATTTCTTGGCAAACCAATCTTCTGAATAGATTCTACTCTCCCTGGATCAATATGTTATGACACCGTAGTTTTGCAAGATTGGTAAATACAAAGCTGCAGAGCCAACATCAAACCACTTTGGAATCTGAGGACCTAGCCATCCTAGATTTAGAGAGGGATCTCTCTATGTATGTGTTCGAAGATATGATCTTTAAGGCTTTTAGTATGATATTAGGCTAGTTATGAGGAACAATGGTTTTTGTTTGTTTTGGTTGGGCAAGGATATTATGAAGACGAAGGAAGTCAATATGAAGGGTGAAGGTGTGATTAAATGAAAGTATGGTTCAACTGATAAGATAAGCAAGGAGCAACATCAATCCATTGGGCTATGGAGTCATAGGAGGATTTAATTGGACAACAAGGTTCAAAATTTTTCCATGGGGAAAGTCAACTATGTCAAAGGATCTCTTTAAGTTGATTTTATGGAATGAAGCACTAATAAATGGCATGAGGGAGATCAAATAGATGCAGGAACAAAGGACAACCTAAGATCAGGTAAGTACTTTGAAACTAACCTGCTTTTGACATGCACTTAAGGGTAGAACACAAAATTAATCTAAGATCAGGTAAGTACTTTGAAACTAGCCTGCTTTTGATGTACTTTCAAGAGAAAGCATTTAAAAAACACAAAAAGTAGTCTAAGATCAGGTAAGTACTTTTAAACTAGCCTGCTTTCAAAATACTCTTAAGGGACCTTTTCAAAGCAACTATTGGAGAAGAAACCAGAGGACAGGGCTAACCATAGACTTCTCTAGCTCAATCTTTAATTAGCAAACTTATCAAGAACATTCAAGGACAATATCTCAAGTTGTACTCAGGAAATATGGGCTTACCAACACTTCACTGGTTATACTCTATTGAATTACCTTCAAATTATCAATCAGCAGAAAACATAAAGGATAAAGATTTATCAGTGAGATTTAGGGTACTTCAGAAGTAAATCCTAATCTATATTTGTTGTTCTTTATCAAAGAAAAGTGGATATAATGAAAACATAAAGAAAAATGACAATTACAGTGAGAAACACATCACCATTGACATAGACCAAAATCCCATAAATGAGCTATTTGTATTTGATGTTCAAACCAGTTACAATCTTCAAGTCCAGTGGGTCTTTACAGCTACAAACTTCTCATTTTAGCTTATGTATCTTCAATTCCTAACAGAGCTACAACAACTTCAAAAGATATTTACATACAACAGATATCCAGAGACCAACCCTTATACTCTCTTCTAGAGAAGTATTTATAGAAGAACAAGGAGGTGGAGTGAAAGAAAGGTATATCTGTTCAATTAATGCAGAGTAAGTGCTTCTTAGCATTTGAAGGGCCAAATGGAGAAGGAATGACATGAATTAAATCTGCTAATTGATTATTACATTAAAGTTCATCAACTTCAATCACTTTTGTTGACTTTGGGGGCTTTTGGTAGGCTGGCAATTAATTCTGAGCTGTCTTTGTATATTCTTTTCAGGAAATAATCCTGTAGGTGGCAGTTTTGGCCTTCTGGGGGTTAATTGTTTCAATGATCTAGCAATTTGAAGGTGGTCCATTTGCTGATCAGTACTTGATTTTTCACTTTAACTCTAAATTATGCCTTTGATATAGCTTTAAGGCCTCTTTTAATCATCTTTCGGGTTTTTCAAGCCTTTTGTCTTTAAACTATGCTTTATTCCTTTTAAACTGTGGGATTAAGTCTTTTGATCTTCAATTTTGGGCTTTAATCCCTTATGTTTAATTTCTGATACTCTTACTGATCTTAATTAACTTCATTTGTTCGCTGACAGGCACTTTATTTGTGCGCTGGAGGGTTTTCACTGTTTAACCAATGCTCATGAAACAATGGAAAAAACATGAAAATCGATCCTTTTTGTCCCTTTTTGCTTTTGATGGGGCTCTAAGGATCGTCACCCTCGGCCTTTGTCACCTTTAGTGACTGTGGGATGGATTTATGCCATGAAATCATCATGAAACCTGCATAAACAATAAAAATTATAAAATCCTGCATTTTTTGGGCTAAACTACTAACAGAGGGCTTGGCAGAGGCAGCAGAGTAGTGCAGAGAAGGTGAAATGCAGGCGAAATCCTGAAATTTGCATGGGAGAAGAGAATTTGAACAACGGTTTTGCGAAACCAGAAGTGGTTTTCGCATAGGTTAAAAGCGGTAAGTGGTATTGGGCCGAGGGGATGTGATAGCGGTATGGGCGTGACACGTGTCCCTGCAAAAATGCCTATTTCGCGTGGAAATAGCGCAATGAGGAGATTTGGTGAGAAGGAGTGTGAAAGGATTTGGGGTTGTTGGATTAATTATGATCAACAGTGGAGATCAATTCGGATGGGGAAAGATAAAAGACGGAGGGCATATGAGAAAAAGGGATGACCCACCTTTATACAAGGCTTTGGGTTCATTTACTAAAAAAAAGGGGTTTTTATAAGAGCGGCGGAGGAAAAACCGAAGATCAATAGGAACCGTCAAATCAGCAAGATCGACGGTCGGGATCCAATGGGGGAATCAGAGATTTGAGGAGAAGAGGGTTTAGGCACAAAGATTTTAGATTTGCGATGACCGATGGATGATGGGAGAAGAAGGGCAATGATCAAGAGATCGACGGTAGATATACGATTAGGCTTCGCATATCGGCAGAGAAAAATTCAGGAGATAAGGGGACTAGGAAATTTCCGATGTGATGAAGTGAAGCGACAGCCATCGGATCATGGGGAAGATCGTGGTGGAGATTTTGTCGGGGGATCGCATATCGGCATATCGGCGGGACAAAGGGTTTGGGACAAATGAAACATGAATTTCTGATATCCGATGGATTCAATTGGGGCTTTAGCATCGGAAAAAAAGAACTTTACAAAGGAAAAAAGGTCGCGGGGAAGGAAAAAAGGCTGAAAGGCCGATAGGCTTAGAGCTCTGGTCACAGGACCCGGCCTTATGCAGACAAAGGGGCTAGGGCTTAGGCGAAAAGGAGCTTAAGGTTAAGCCAACGGTTTGTGAATCCAGGTCATATGAAAAAAGGAGTTGAGAACTTAAGCCCGCAGGGGCTTAAGTCGGATTTAATAAAAAACTTGGTTTTTTGGGCGAAAAAGATGTTTTTTAAAGGTTTTTCAAGTTCCGATAGAGTAAACGGAGGGGTTTTAAAACCAAATAAAAAGGGATTTTCATGGTTTTCAAAGGGAATTTTGGAGGAAGTGAGGATAAATGAGTGAAAAAATGAATGGAATGGGTTTTTAGAAAATGATGGAAAAAATAGCCTAAAATAACAGTCTCTCACGATATCGACAGGAATTCTTGATGGATTTTGGAAGTGGAAAAATCAAGGAAATGGGCTTTTTGGACAAGGGACACAAAGAGGCTGCAAGAAGTCACAAGTTTTCTCAGGAAGCTTGTTTCTTACAAACTAAAGACTTGTTTTAGCCATCATTTGCTGAAACAAAATTTACTGATGGCTAACAGTGGCTCCACTTGGGGATGGCAGCTCTTTGGAGGTGTCAAGAATCTTCAGAATTTGATCTCTGGGATGTAGACCTGTGCCTTATCCATGTCAACCTTTTCTTAAATGATCCTACTTCTTTAAACAAAAAATGGTCAGTGCTTTATATCAGCAGACAAATTTTCTCCCAATCATTCTACCTACACAACCTACTCCCTAACATTTTTTCTTCAGAAGGTGCATTTGGACTTGCAAAACTTTAACATCAACATTTTATTCTTTTGAGAGCAGGAAAAACTAATCTAAATCTACCCTTATTTCTTCCATGAGTTCAAATTAAATTGTTGAACTAATAAATTCTCTACCTAAGCTATTATCTGCCAGGATTAGACTGTCTGGCGGACTTTATTCTCTATCCTCTAAAATAGAAATTTAAACACAGTTAAATCAAGATTAGACTGTCTGATTTGCTATGGGACTATGGCATAAAAACAAGCTACACATAGACTGAAATGTTTAGAAATTTAAACACAATTGTGAAGGCCTAAGATCTGAAAATTAAAAACATCCTTCATTCTTTCTTTCAGCTCTGGTTTTGATCTTTTTAGAGTTGTTTTCTTCTTTTCCCTTGGTTCATATTTTGAGAATTTTAGAACCAATTCTTCAACAATCTTATAGGTTCATATTTTCAGTTTGTTTGAACCACTATATTTCTATCCTAATCTATTCCATTGACAAGCCAAGATTGAACAGTTTGGAAAATCTTTTCACTAACCTATCAATAGAAAATTGAAATCTATCTTAGTCATTGATTGAGCTGTATGACTAAAATAGCAGTGTTAACTCAAGTAGTGGCATTTAAGCTTGCACACTTTCAGAATTTTTTTCTTCTTTTCCTTGGGTATGGGGTTGTACCTTTCTTGTTTTATTTCTGCCCTCTTTTTCTTTTTCTATTTTTTTGTATTTTTCTTTTTTCAAATTGAAAGTAGGGATATACACAATGAACAAAAAAGCTTTGCAACTCAAAATATCCGTTAAAAAAAGTAATGATTGAGAACCCTGCCATTAATAGGACCTCCAAAGTACTCAGCTCCATCCAGCCCTTGTAGAAAAAATGCATTGTTTCTAATAGAATATTTGATAATATAAGGGCCTTGCCACAAGTTATCAAATTTTCCATGTTTGCCTTTATCTTCTCTTCTTGAATCCCATTTCAAAACTTTATCACCAATATTGAAATCACTTGTCTTGGTTCTTTTGTTGGCAATATGATGCAAAGTGTTGTCCTTGATGGCAACCCACCTTGATGAAGATGATGACAACTTACTTGATGAAGTTGTGCTTGATAGAATATGTTCTTAATGAAGTAAATCTGATGTATCTACAGTGAGTACAGAAGGCAGTGAAGAAAGGAATTCAGATTGTGCTAAATCTATGGTGAAAGAGTATGTCTCAAGGCATACGTGGATCTGTCTAAGGGAAGTCGCGTATGCACGCAGAAAAGATCGTGCAAATTCGCGTATGGGCTAAAGCGCTCTAAAAGTGAAAAACCAGGGGTGACCACCATGTTATTGACCCATTGTATTGGGTAATGATCCGCCTAATTGACCCCGTCCATGAATACCATCGGAAGTAATGTTGTTTTGGCTCATGGTATTGAAAAGGGGGCTCATGGTATTGAAAAAGGATAAACCTATATAAAGAGATGAAATTCATTATGCATATCATGAGTGTGGGTGCAAGATGTCTGAGCTTGAATGAATACTTCTCTCTGAAGTAGATCTGAATGGAAAGGGTTACACTTGAATGATAAATCTGAGTGTATGATGCACCAATGATGAAGAAGAGGATCTAGATCTGAAATATGCTTATATTTGCTAGATCTGTTTATGGAATGATTAGATCCAAGAAGAGGCGAACATCTGTCTGAAGTAAAGGGTTAAATCTATGTGAAGTATCTGTTCTGAAGAAATGCAATGACTTAAAATCTCTGAAGAACCATACGCTAGTTCGCCGAAGAGGAAGCGCGTATATACGCGGCTTCGCTGAAAGAAAAGCACGTATGCACAATTAAATTGGTGCTATAATATGTACATAAGTATACGCTAGTTTGTGTGAATGGAAGCGCGTATATACGCGACATCAGTGAAGTGAAAGCGCGTATGCAAACTAGGGTTTGCTGAAGTCTATGGTAAGAAATGACTGATCTATTCTGCTGTATTGCTGCTATCTGTATTCTACTGTTCTGAGTTGTCTGCATCAGTTTGGTTGTATGATTGAGCCTAAATGTATGAAGAGGGTCCAGTCTGAAAATATGATGAAACGTGGCCTACAAGTATTGTTCTATTGAAGTTGTTGGATCCAGTGTGAAAATTGATGAAACGTGGTCCGAAGGGGTGCTGAGGGTTGTAGCCTTCAGTCAGGGGGTTGTAGCTCCCTTCCAGGTGAGGCTGGTAAACGAGATCGGGGGGTCGTAGCTCCCTTCCAGGAGAGGCTGGTAAACGAGTCAGGGGGTTGGAGCTCCCTTCCCGGAGAGGCTGGTAAACGAGCGCAGGTGGGTGCCTGCGTGCTGGTCAAGTCTGCGCCAGCACATATGTTGTAAGATGTTTTCTCTATAATAAAATATTGAAGGCTGAGCAACTGCAGCGGTGGTTTTCTCCCGACTTGGGTTTCCACCTAAAAATCCTGGTGTTCATGTGTGATACTTTGTGTGATGGTTTATTCTGTTCTTACTGCACATGTTTACTGTTTATTGAATATCTGATGAATAAATGATGGAATGGTTTAAGTGAAGAATTAATGACATAATTAGTTCTCTGTGTATACGCGAGTTTAATAAAGGGTATCCGCGTATATACGCGAGTCTTCTTCAGGAAAGTAGCGTATGGGTTTTGAAGTAAAGAAAAGTAAAAATGTTTGAATTTGCTGTAAATACTGATTCACCCCCCCTCTCAGTATTTTTCCCAACATCTTTTGTCAAACATCTTCTTGATATTTTCTTGTATTTGTTGTGCTCTGATGTATACTTCCTCTCTTTTTTGTTGTAGATGTATAGTGTCATTTATTCTTCTTGTTACATCATCATCTTCAGACTGTACTTCCTTGATCAGCTTCATGACTGGCACTCCTAAACTAGTTGGAAATATTGCATCAGTTCCATAAAATAGCTAGTAGGGAGACATCCCAATTGATTTTTTAATTGTCAATTTATCTGCCCATAAAGCATGCACTAGCTTGTTGTGCCATGATCTCTTGTTATCTTCCAGCAACTTCTTAATAATGTTTACCAGAATTTTATTTGATGATTCTACAAGCCCATTACCTTGAGGGTAATAAGCTGTGAAATGACCAAATATAATCTGATACCTGTGACAAAATTCTACCATATTTTTAGACCCAAATGCAACAGCATTATCAGTTATGATCTTTCTAGGACAACCAAATCTGGAAAGTATATGATTCTCAAGGAAAGAAATAATGACTAAATTTGTGGCATTCCTAGAGGGGATGGCTTCTATCCATTTGGTAAAATAGTCTGTTGTTGTGAGGATCCATCTATGTTGGGAAGATGAGGGAGGATGGATTTCCCCAATGAAGTCTAGACCCCATTGTTGAAAAGGAGCTTCAACAGTGATTGGTTGCAGAGGTAAAGGAAGCAGTTTTATTTTTCCTTCAAAGATTTTGAATTTATGACAGGCAATAATCATTTTATGGACATCTTGAAAGAGAGTGGGCTAGTAGTAACCAGATCTAAGGATTTTTTTAGAAGTTGAATTCCAATAGAGGTGGTCTCCACATTCTCCTTCATGAAACTCGTACTTGATCTTATCTGCATCATTCTCAGGCCAACATTTAAGCAATAATCCACTAGCATTTTTCCAATATAAACATTTATTCAAAATGTAGTAATTTACAGCTTTTAACTTTAAAAATATTGCCTTTGTTTTATACAAACCAGGAAGAACATTAATATTGAAAAAACATACAAAATTTCAGCATACAAAGATGAATTCATAAAATGATCTTCAATAATTGGGGTTGACAACTCATCTTGTTCATCTAGTGCATTAAACATGTTTATATCAAGAGCTTGAAAGTGGGATTCAGCCATAAGTTTTGCTAGTCCTTGACCATTTATGAGTTTAGTGGGTTTGATTTCTAAGTCATACTTTAAAATTACAGCAATCCACTTTCCTCTTTTGCCATTTGGATATTGGGTCAATATGTCTTTCACCACTGAATGAGGCACAAATTCTATGATGTGGGAATGTAAAATGTAAACTCTGAAGTCCTTTAAGGCTTTGACTAAGGCAAAGGCTTGTTTTTCCATTATGTTATACCTCAGAGGTGCATCTTTTAATGCCTTGTTGAAAAATGCAATGGGCTGCTCTTGTCCATTCAAATTTTTCTATAATAGGACAGAAGCTACTGTGTGTTCTGATGCAAATGAAAAAATGAAGAAATCTTTTGAAAAATTAGGACTGATAAGAACTAGTGTTTTGGTGAGTGCTTGTTTTACCAGTTCAAATAACTTCTTTGCTTCTAAGGTCCATTTAACTCCTTCTTCCTTTTTAAGCATGTTTGTTATGTTTCTAAGGAGTTCAACTAAATTGGGTATGAACCTTCTCAAGAAGTTAATATTTCCAATGAAAGATTGAAGTTCCTTGATGTTTCTGGGATGGTTGATTTGCAATATGCCATCAATCCTATTTGGGTCTATCCTAATTCCTTCCTCTGATATGATATGCCCGAGAAGTTTACTTTCTTGGAGACCAAACAATGTTTTCTTGGGATTCAAGGACATCCCAAATTTTCTACACTTTTTAAAGACTTTTCTTAAGTGTATTAGGTGTTATTCATCTGTTTTAGAATAAACAGTTATATCATCAAGGTAAATCACAATGAAGTAACCTATTTCTTCTGAAAACGCAATATCCATGGCTCTCTGAAAAGTGGCACCAGCATTCATTAAACCAAAAGGCATTTTCAAATACATGAAAGTACCCCAAAGTGTAGTAAGGGATGTTTTAAGTTGATCATCAGGATGTACTAAAATTTGATTGTACCCTGAGAAGCCATCTAGCAAAGAAATTCTTCTGGAACCAACTATGTTTTGTAAGATATGATCCATTTTGGGCAAAGGATAGTTGTCCTTCAGTGAGGCTTTGTTTAAGTTTCTAAAATCAATGCAAATCCTTATCTCTTCTGTTTTCTTCCTAACTGATACAAGATTAGACACCCACTCTGAGTATCTAACAAGGACAATAATTCTAGCATCATACATTTTCTTAATTTCTTTTTCTACCAGAGGTAATTAAACAGGGTTGATTCTGCACAATTTTTGTCTAAAAGGTTTCTGGTTTTCTTTGAGGGGTATCTTATGCTGAATTATTTCTGTATCATATGATTTTAGATCTTCATAGCTCCATGCAAACACATCAGAAAATTCCTTAAAGAGCTCAATGTATTTCAGTTTAATGTGAGCTGGAAATGTTTTAGACAGTTTGATAATTTTGGGCTTTTCTTCACTTCCTATGTTGCATTCTTCCACTTCAGATTCGATGGGTTCCAGTTTTGGCTTTTTGGCCACATCATTCAAGTCAAATAATTCCTCTAAAGGAACTAGTCCTTTTCACAAGATTTGGTGTTTAGGTTGCAGCACTTCCAGGTCTTCATTTTCCAAATCTGTGCTATTTTCTGTCATATATTTGGGTTCATGTGTTAACATATTTATTTTTGCAATCTCAGGATACTTTTCTTCTTTAGTAAGTGGGTTTTCTTCAGCAGGACAGTCTTCATCAAAATCTGAATCTGAGGTTGTTGTTTCAAATTCATTTTTGGACTGTAGGAAGTCTTCTATTTGTTTATCTTTTTCAAAAACTTGCCAATATTTTTCATTATCTAGGACAGCTGGTCTAAATTTGACTTGGGTGGTGCATTTCTTGGTTTCATAAGGTGTTAGACAAGTTCTAGAAGCAAAGGCTAAACTGTTGGCAACGACATTTTGGTTTCTTGGGACAAAGATAAGTTGAAATTCATCAAATGTTTTTAGCAATTCCATGGCATCATCTCTATAGGCTCTAAGTCTGGGATGTTTGGCACTATATTCCCCATTTACTTGCCTAATAATCAACTCAGAATATCCATGAAATTTTATCCTTTTGGCCCCTAATTTTTTCAATAAATGCAGGCCTAAAAGGAGAGCTTCATACTCAACTATATTATTGGTACATTGAAAATTTAATCTATAGGAATGTCCCTCAGCATGATTGTTTTCAGAGTTGTGTAACCATATGCCTACCCCTGCATCATTTTTAGTGCAATACCCATCAAAATTCGTGTTCCAAAGAGGATTGTTTTCAGATTTGTGATTTGTTTTATTGTTGTCCCCTCTGTCTTCTTCATATTGTTGTTCTATACAAGGGTATGCACTACGTTTTTTTGTGTTCTGTTCCTTAAGTTTTTCAATGTTTTGAGGTTTTACTTCTTGATTTTCATGATTTGTGTTATTTATTTGACGGTTTTGGACCTCAAGACCTCTAATCTGTTTGCTGTAAACTTCTAAATCAACAAACTGTTTTTTAATCTCCTCTTTGTTTTCCTCTTTATCAATGGCTGTAACTATGTTTGCATGTGAAGTGATTACAGCATTTGATGGTTTTTCATAGACCAAATCTTGCTCTTTATGAATATCATCATTGAAAAGAATGAAAGAGTCAAGGTCAGTATGTATTTAATAGAGAGGAGAATTCTCTAGTCTTTCTTGGTTACTCACCATATGTTTCATGTGTGTTTCCCTATAGAGTCTTCAAGGTTGATTAAAGACAGGGATGGTGGCATAAGTCATATCCATCTGCATTGTGCCTTTTAACTTAGCCCCCCATGACCTTGAAAGGAGCATGCCATATTTGGGGGGTATATCAGCCACTACAATGTCCATCACTAAACTCTTTGCTGGTATTTGGGCTAAGTTAACACACAGATCCTTTATTAAGCCTAGGCATCTCACCCTGCTTGAATCAAAGGAATATAAATCTTTGTAGGGTCTAGTTACCTCTAAGCCTAATCTTTCCATAACCACCTTGGGCATGAGTTTGTGTGATGTTTCTAAATCAAGCGTGGCATTGTGCAAAATATTTTCATGGATATTGTAGGTTTTAACCTTGAATAGAAATTATCTACACATGAATCTTATAACAGAAATCTGTTATAAGATTCATGTGTAGATAATTTCTGTGCAGGGTTAAAACCTACAATATCCATGAAAATATTTTGCATAATGCTTTTAAGGAAAGCTCTCATTAGGTTTTTAGGGTTTAGGGTTTATAACAAGATGAGGATTATCTGCCACCCCTATCCTGCCTCTGTGGTATTCGAATTTTCTCCTGGTGAGCGCCTTCGTCAAGATATCAGCATCCTGATCCTCCGTAGGAATGTATGAAAGTAACATGATTCTCCGCTGCACACAATCTCTGATATGATGATACCGGATGTCAATGTGTTTATATCTATCATGAAATACTGGATTAACCGAGAGTTTGATGCAACTCTGATTATCACAATAAATCACAGTAGGCTCTAAGTGTGAACCGAACAACCCGACCAGGATCTTCCTCATCCATATAGCCTCGCATGCAGCCAAACTCGCTACCATATACTCGGCCTCTGCTGAACTGAGTGCCACGGATCTCTGCTTCCTGTTGTACCAAGAAACTGTTGTCGACCCGATACTGAAAATCCCTCCAGATGTGCTCTTTCTGTCCGTTGGGCTCCCTGCCCAATCTGCATCCGTGAAGCCACATAGCTTCACCTCATCCGACTGTCTGTACCATAATCCATATCTCGATGTGCCTCTGAGATATCTCAATACATGCTTCCCCGCCTTCCAAAAGAGCTTGGTTGGCTTAACCATAGCTTGTGAAAGCTGGTTAACAGCATAGCATATGTCGGGTCGTGTATTGACCATATACATAAGCGACCCCACCAACTGTCGATAAACAGTGGCATCCACTACCTCTGTCGAAGTAGCATCCTCCTTCCTCCAACCACCAGGAAGAGGAGTATCAACAGGCTTGCAGCCATGCATGTTGAACTTCTCCAGTATCTCCCGGGCATACTTACCCTGAGAAACAAACAGTCCATCACTACGCTGCCAAATTTCCAATCCCGGGAAATAATGAAGGAGGCCCAAGTCCTTCATCTCAAACTCTTTTGCAAGATCCTCCTTGCATGAGAGTATCAACAGCTCATCACCTGTCAAAATCAAGTCATCTACATAAAGTACAATGATCAGCAACTTAGCCTGCACCACAATCTGGTATAGGTTAGGATCCGCCTCACTCTTGGAGAATCCAAGTCCGGTGAAATAACTGTCTATCCGTGTGTACCAAGCACGAGGTGATTGTTTCAACCCATACAACGCTCTCTTGAGCCTGCACACATGCGACTCGCTGCTGAAGATCTCGAAACCTTCAGGCTGCTCTATGTACACCTCCTCCTCAATGACTCCGTTGAGGAACGCAGTATTCACATCCATCTGATGAATGTGCCACCCCATCTGCGCTGAGAGAGCAAGAATCGTCCGTATGGAAGAATACCTTGCGACAAGTGCAAAGGTCTCCTCATAATTGATCCCCTCAATCTGTGAAAAGCCTCGGGCAACAAATCTTGCCTTGTACTTCTCCACACTCCCGTCAGCTGCCTGCTTCACTTTGTAGATCCATCTTGAACCCACCACTGATTTCCCCTCCGGCCTCGGGACAATCTCCCATGCACTGTTTCTGACAATCGAATCATACTCTTCCACCATGGCATCTACCCATGCGGGATCCTCCACAGCTTCCTCGAAAGAGGATGGCTCTATCATGATACACTTGCTCATAAGAGCTATGTATCTATTATACCAGTCAGGTGATTGTCTCTATCTGCGCTGTGATGTAGGCGCTCCTACAACCTTCTCTGCATCTTGAGCCAGTCGCTCAGCTTCTGTAGTGCGCTTCCGCCCTCTAATGGTTGGCGCTGCCTGAGTGGTCTCTTCCACTCCATGAACCTCATCTTGTGGCTGATCCACATCCTGAGACTCATCCTTAGGAACTAATAGCTCCTCATCTGCATGCAAGTGTGGCTCCCTCTCAAGCGAACACTTCATGGATTTCTCCTCCTGAAATTTGATATCCCGTCGCACAACAGTCTTGCGACTGTCTGGAAAATACACACGATAGTTGTGGGGCGTATCAGTGTACCCCAAAAATATCCCAACCTCTGTAGTCAGCTCCAGCTTCTTCCTGGCATCCTTCGTCACATGAATGTAAACAGGTGAACCAAAAATCCTCAAATGGGAAATATCAAGCTTCTTACCAGAAAACGCCTCCTCGGGTGTACTCATGCCAAGTATCCTGTGAGGACAATGGTTTTTCACATATACTGCAGTATTGCATGCCTCAGCCCACAAGTGTATGGGATGGCCCTGATCATGCAACATCGCCTGTGCAGCACCCATGATCGTTCTGTTCTTCCGCTCCGCGACCCCATTCTGTTGTGGGGTATGAGGTGCTATGAGCTCTCTTCAAATTCCTTCTGCACTGCAAAAGTCCTTGAACTCGCCAAAGATGAATTCACCACCATTGTCGCTCCTAAGAGCCTTCACCTGCTGTTGAGCTCCAAAAATGTTCTTTCTTCCACCACACTCCACTCCACTTATTTTATCCATTATTAATCCCAGGCTCAAATGATTAATGAAATTAGTTAAAATTGCTTTAAGAATGAATATCGTGGCTAACTTACTATGTTTTGATGGTTGTGTCATTGTAGTACTTTTTGAACTGAAACTAGCTACAGAATGCAGACATTCTGTAGCTAGTTGCCAATTCTGTAGCCAGCTTCATGTTTATACAGGTTCCGGATGTCATCTTGGAGAAAAGCACACATGGGTGTATTCCACGTCATATCCTCATCATTTTTTTCCCTCCATGGAGATTGAATGGAATTCTATATGTGGTTAAGCACGTGGAAACCCAAACTAGGAGGTAGACTCCTAACAGAATAAGGACAGTCCAGATTCTGTTATGTGATCATGATCAGAGTCCTAGTTTAGTTTCTATTAGGAAAGACAATAATCCCTGTATTATCTCAAGTTCTGTTATGTAAATTTGCTATAAATATGCTCGGGAAACCGAGAGACAGAGGTTAGATTCTGGTTAGATTTTGTGGTTGACTGCTAAATCTTTGAAGTCCGTGAATACTCTGTTTTAAGGTGGTTCCTCTTTAATGAAAGAAGCAACATTTTCTTAAACGCGTTGAGTTGATTTTGAGCTAGATTTCGTGCTACTCTGGTGGTAGAGGTCCCCTGCCTCCTGAGCGGCCTTGTTTATACAGTAGATAAGTATTTTAGTTTCACTTTTATTTCAGCTTATGTTCATATTTGTTTATATTTACTATCACAGCCAAACTTACTCTAATAAACTCTTCTAAGATATCATTATGAATAATGAGGCACAACTGTGATAGTGTAGGTTTTAGTTGCATTTATTTTCATTAGTTATCACAGTTAAAACTTACTCTAATAAACTTTTCCAAAATATCATTATGATGAATGAGGTATAACTGTGATATTGTAGGTTTTAATTGCTAGTTTGCACCAAGTAGCACAACTAATCTTACTCGTACAAAGCTCTTCCAAAATATCATAACAATGAATAAGAAGTAGCTGTGGTGTCTTGGATTTTAGTTGTATTTGCTTTCAGTCTTGTGTTTATGTTCAATTGCTTTGAATGATACAGCCATACTCGTTCTCACAAACTCTTCCAAAACATCATTCATACTGAATGGGATGAATTGTAGAATTCCTTGGGTTAGTTGCATGATAACTTAGGTATAGCACTCTGGAGGTAGAATGCATATGGTTCAGTTCTGTCATTTCATTTTCAGTTTGATAATGGCTTTCAATCTAACATTGTTCATTTTACTTCAAATAGACTAGTGGCACTCCAATTTATTTATAGTTCCCTGTATTAGCCCTTAGTTTCCATCCATTGCATTCAAATTGTATTAGTTGTTAAATTTAAACACCACGGTCTTCATTATTTACAAAACTTCTTTTGTTCCAAACTCATATTAACACATAATTATCTGGACAGAAGGTAGTATCAGTCTAAGGCCTGGAGTATTTTTGCAACCTTTTTACCATTTCACAAACAAGCCTTTTCTCAAAAAATCATTCTAAAAAGAAATCTATAACTTTTGTGTGAGGCCTAGTGGTGCTAGATTGAGTTGCAGAACAAAGTTAGAAGCTAGTTTAGAATAGAAATCTTATGGTGCTACAAATTTTCTTTTCCAAATATATTTTAATAGACCTTTAATCATGGATGAGATGTTGTAACATTGTAAGTTGATTGTTTGATTGTTTAGTTAGGAGAATTTCATTTACACTTAACTGCCATTTCTCAAGCTCTTCCAAAACATCTTTAATGAATGAATTGGACAAGTTAAGCTCATGTTGTGATTTATTTTCCTGAAGTCATTATCAAGCTTTGTATTTTTCTAGCCATAGTTTAGGTTTTGTTTTGTTGCAGTATTTTCATTTGTCATTTGTCATCCATAATTTAGGCTTCACTCTGTTTTTAACCAGTAGCTTCTTTCCACCAGCATTTAGTTCCTTCCCTTTCAAAACATAAAACCATAAAACCAAAAACATCAGAAAACACTAAACACAACGTGGTAAGAAACAAATACCTGGGCACATATAGTGCACCACACTTCAGTAGTTTACCAACCCTGGTTGACAATTAATGAACTCAATTTAGGAGACTAGGTTGAGCACAAACACCTGCTTCCTCGATTCTTTCTCAACCAGTGCCTTGAACTCACAGAACTTTGAGTATGTCTCGCTCTTCTTCTGCATGAAGAATATCCAGCACTTACAAGAAAAATCATCAACAAATATCACATAGTACCTGTGCTTTGCTGTCGAATCTACTGAGAAAGGTCCACACACGTCTGTGTGAATTCTCTCAAGGATCGTTGTGGCGCAACTATCCTTCTCGTGAAAGGTGGCTTTCACAAATTTTTTCAAAGTACATCCCTTGCACTAATCTGACTATGCCAGTGTACCTTTGGGAAGCCCAGTAGAAATATGCTACAAAATTTTCAAAGCTCCATGGTGAAGGTGGCCCAATCTCTGGTGCCACAACTCGCCATCATCCTGACTCACCACTCCTTCTGCCTTGCGTGCCATTGTTGCACAACCATCTACCTGCAATTGATAAAGGTTTTTAACTCGAACCCCTATCCTCCAAGTTTCACCAGTTGCCTTACTGTGCAGGAAAGCCTTTCCTTCGCTAAAGACAACATCATATCCCTTGTCTTCTAACATCGCCACAGAGATCAGATTCTTCTTCAATCCTGGAACATGCATCACTTCCTTCAATATGAAGGGTTTAACAAACTCCCTCTCAAAGGAAATGGTACCGATGTTGGTCGCACTGTATCTACCATCATCGCCCATCTCGATGTGCACTCCAAGATCTTTCTCATCCAGATCAGTAAACAAATATTTGTCTCCGGTCATATGAAAAGACGCACCACTGTCAAGAAACCACAGTGAACCCATCACACTTGAGACCAAGCATGCGATCAGTGAAAAATCTAGCTCAAACTGCGAGGCTAAGGCCTCTCCAGCTATAGATCTAGTAGCATGCTTATTTTTATTCTTCTGTGGACAATTAGTGGCATAATTTTCGTGTTGATGACAGTGAAAGCACTTCACCTTGGACATGTCCTGCTTCTTGCCTTTCTCACCGGATTGAGAAGCATTCTTCTTGCTCTTCTCCTTCCTTGCTTTGGTAGCCAAAGCGCAATTTTCTTCATCTGAGTTCTTTGATGAAGATCCGTCCCTGGTAATTTGAACCACCTAGCTTGTACTGTGCAATCCTCATTGGCATCTCCAATCACTGGTTATTGCAAATCATGCAACAGTATAGTCACAATTGATAGTGACACTGCTCTTTCACCTATCTCTTCACTGGTCTCCACTGAAACTGTCCATGCACTGAAGTTAACTGATGTATTCTTTAGTTGATTAATGAGTTTATAATTATTGAATTAATTAATAATTAATTCATACCACTCTCACTAGTGTATCAATCAGTTAGACTAGATACAACTAGCTCAACTATGTTTAGCTCAGTTAAACTGAACACAACTCCATTAACTTCCTCAATCAACTCCACCAAACTCTCTCACATGATTTCTACCTGAAGTATCCATGCAATAGCTCCACTTACCACTTAGGAATAGCGTAATTCCTTCTGTCAGCTCCTGTGCCACATCTGTGCACTTAACTGAAGTGCTCCAAGAGAATAAGATAATGTTTATAGTCCAAATATTATTAAGAGCTAATAATATTCGACATATCTATTTTTAGACTGGCAATCTAAAATTAGATTCCGCCCAATATGTCTAAAAATAGAAGTCCATCTATTTTTCAAACTTTACCAACCATCCACAAATAGCATCCTGCAACTCATAGAATATGATCGACATGTCTAAAAATAGACATAGTCTAAAAATATACTTTTCACCAAAAAATAGCCTGCGGGCCCACTTAGTGAAGGCGACTTCTTTCCACTAATCTCATCATATTGTTGCAATCTCAACATATGGTTGAAGAAAAATAGGTGTTTCTAATGAAGGTGGAAATTTTGAAGAATTTTGCGGATTCATTAAAAAAATAAATGATCCTTGAGAACTTCTCTTGGCATAGAGAAATAATGGGAATTATTTCCCTAGATTGTTGATGATGTACTCCATGTGTGCAAAGAAAACAAGTAAGTTAACATTTGGAATATGTTTTATTATTTACACAACTTCCTCCATTCATTATGCTATGTGTTGGGAACAGTTAAGGGTCTGTAGAGGGAATGGATCCCCCCATGTTGAGAAATTAGGGCTTTTATGAAAATTTCTCTTCCATGATAATTACTTGTGATTTTGTTATGCTTCTTTCACTTAGATATTATCTTCGTTAGATTATTATGTTCTTCATCAAGTCAATTATCAAATGCACAAGAGACACAAATATTTAGGCTTTCAAGCCAGGGCCAAAACCTCTCCCTCTTGGAGAGGAAAACCTAATAATAATTCTTCTTATGGATCATCAATTGATGAGTACCAAGACCATGACATAGACCCTTGACACCAGCATACTTCCAAGACCTTTGTCACTACTCTTCTAGGCTCCTTATGATGAAATTATTTTCTGCACTACTTTGCACTAGTCCTAGGGAAGCTCAGTCCTTAGCCTTCTATTATTTCTTCCTTGATCTAGCCTCAATCACCTAGACACTTCTCCTTGGATTACCTTCTAGTACCCTTGTTTCCCTAGTCTGAGACTTCTTTCCTTGTTGTGATTCCTTCTACTTCATGTTGTGTATACGTGAGAGAGAGAGATCTCTGACAAATTTTAGCCCTGCCTCTCCTCCGCATTGATCTCAACCTTCTTAACACTCCTCACAAATTTCCTTGTCTCAATGCCAAGTTACCTACTTCTGCACTATATAGACACCCTTTTTCTGTAATGTATAATCTCCTCCTTATGCACTGCAGCTCAGACCTAAGTTTCATACCTTGACCACAAGGATGGACCCAAGACAAAGCATCCTTTCTTTCATTGGACTGCCTCTTCTTTCTTTGTTGTATAGCCAACTTCCTCACACCAAATCACAGTCCCTTAGCTCACACTTAATTTCAAAACTGATCTGAACTTATGGTATCCAAATGAGGCCCCAGTCCCTTCTTTATATAGGGATTATCTCTAGCTATTAGGCCAACATGAAGATAGGTGTGTAGGCCGACTTCTCCAAGGAGATATTTCCATGATATTTGAGCCAACTTTGTGGAGCATATTGACAAGGTCTTGGAGTATACTTTTACATCAATAAATTTTCGTTTACACAAGTGTAGGAAAAATTCATGTACATGACTCTAAATTGTATTTATGACAAGATTAAAAAATCCTAAAGACATCAAGAAGAAGTCTTTGACCTATAATAAAAAATCCTTACTCATGAAACCCATGAGGAAATAAATACAAAATACATTTTATTATCTTTGTCTCTTAATTACATAAATTGATAATTACAAGTCATTATGAAGATCGAACCTAGTTACACTTTTCAACACTCCCTCTTAACTGGGGAGGTATTCATAATTGTACATGGTTAATTTCAATCTGAAGGATCTCATAAGAAGAATTAGATTGGTAATCCCATCTGTATAGCATCATATCAACCAACATTATCATAGTGCAAGGCCTTGACTAATAGCTACATCTCTCCACGAGATATTTGAGCTCCAATGTTGGAAAGACCAATGATGAATATACACCTACATGATTGTCTCTCTTGGATCATATCCCACCCGGGTTCACTTAGGATATGTCCAGGACTACTCTTATCTTGGATTCCTAGTCCTAAAATAATGTTCCTTCCATAACTACTCTTGTTAGTGTGAATTTTAATCGCAAGCGTACGAAAAAAGCTCACTTTAGCTGTGCATAAAAAACAGCCTTAAAATCAAAGATGGCTGCCATTTTCTTTAGATCTGAGGTTAGTTGACCAAGAAAAATGCTACAAAATCTAGATCTATGTAGTAAAAGACATTAAGCAGTAAATAAAATCAAGAGTTGCTCCATGCGTCCAATAGACAAGACAAGAATATTTTTAAAGAATTTTTGTATTTGACACCTGGGAAGGGAACATAGAAAAATGTTACTATTAAGATTCAACAAGATGATGAGCTTAGTGAAAAGAGTCACCTTCACTAAGTGGGCCCCGCAGGCTATTTTTGGCACAAATTCTATTTTTAGACATGTCAATCATATTCTATGAGTTGCAGGATGCTATTTGTGGATGGTTGGTCAAGTTGGAAAAATATATGGACTTCTATTTTTAGACATTTTGGGCAAAGTCTATTTTTAGACTACCAGTCTAAAAATAGACATGTCGGATATTATTAGCTCTTAATAATATTTGGACTCTAAACATTATCTTATTCTCTTGGAGCACTGACATTCATTTAACAGATTGTTCAGATCAGCTAGCTGAAGGAATTACGCAATTCCTAGAGCTACTGGTGGTTCATGCATGGAGGAATTCAGTTAGAACTCAAGTGGGAGAGTTTGGTGGAGTTGGAGAAGTAGTTGGTGGAGTTGGTTTCTAGTTTAACTACACTTGTGGAGTTAAACTCAGTTGAACTGATTGTGTCTATTTCTAACTGATTGATACTTTCAGTGGAGTTGAGTGAATTAATTAGTTAAATTAATTCACTAAATAATAACTCATTATTTAACTAGACTGAGACAACAGTTAAATACAGTGCAAAACAGATCAGTGGAGACTCAATGGAGAGATTGGTGAAAGAGCAAGTGGGACTATCAGTTGTGACTATAGTGTTGCATTTTATGCACCACACATTCATTGGAGATGCCAATGAGGATTGCATGAGCAAGGCTGGAGCAATTTTAACTCATCCAGAGCCATTCTTCAGCAGGGATTGCGTAGTAGAGGTAGGCTATCAGGAGGGCAAAAATCAGTGCAAATTTTTGCTGATTGTTATTGATTAGTGTGTAGAGATTGTATTATACTGAGAGCTTGATATGATCAGCTTTGTATGAGGATTGTTACATGATCTCTATGAAATATATTATATACAGATAGTTGGGGTTTTCATATTCATGCTTTCCCGTTAAACAATTGTGTTAATGTGTGTGAATTTTGATTGTTTCATGTGTGCATTACAATCTTGATTTAATTTACACAAATAATCAATGGTGGAATAGATTATGTATTTTGCATGAAGTTAAAATAGTTTCAGATCAGGAGAATCTTGGACATATAACACATAAGTTATATAATTGCTACATGGTATCAGAGTTGTTTTGATCATTGGAGGAGATTGCAATTATTGAAGCGGTTGAGTTTTGTGCTGGTGGAATTCGAATTTGCTGCAGTGTTTTCTTGGTGTCGAAGTTGAGCATTCATTGAAATGTCTTTCAACGGATTGTGATTCGAGTATTCCCTTAAAGGCAGCTCGAATTACATAGCATGGAAGGATAGGATGGAGGCGGTGCTGGATGATAATGGGTTGAAGGAGTTCATAGATGTTGATATTCCGAAGCCTGCTTCTAGCGATGCAGTCGCACTTGACACATGGAAAAAGAAGGTAGAAAAGTGTCGATTGATTATGTTGGAAGGTGTGAAGGACCACATTGTGTCCAGCCTTCATGGGAAAGCCACTCCATTCTTAATGTGGAAGGCTTTGAAAAACTTGTTCCAAAGAAAAAGTGACCAGAGGAAGTTGGCACTTAAAGACAAGCTCAGAAAAATAAAAATGGAGAAAGGCAACAGTATTCCAAAATACCTCACGAAGTTTGTCCATTGCAAGGATGAGCTAGGAAGTGTGTGGGTTACTATTGATGAAGAAGACTTGGTGAGCTTGGCTCTCCTTGGGCTTCCGAAGAGTTGGCATAGCTACGAAGTCTCTGTCAATGGACGGGAGAAACTGCCAGGATGGGAGCGACTTTGGTCAGATCTTGTGCAGGAGGAGATAAGGTGGGGTACCAGGGATGGATCTTCATCAAAGAATGAAGATGAAGAAAATTTCACTTTGGCTACCAAAGCTTGGAAAGGAAAAGGGAAGAAATCTTCCAAATCTGAAGCTAAAGGAAAGAAGCATGATTTGTCCAAGGTGAAGTTTTCACTATCACCAGCATGGGCATTTGGCCACTAATTGCCCACAAAAGAAGAAGAATAAGAGCGTTGCTGGTTCTACAGCAGGAAAGGCCTTAGCCTCGAAGTTTGAGCTCGAATTTTCTTTGATCGCATGCTTGGTTTCAAGTGTGATGGGATCGGTGTGGTTTCTTGACAGTGGTGCGTCTTTCCATATGACCGGAGACAAATATTTGTTTAGTGGTATGGACGAAAAGGATCTTGGAGTGCACATCAAGAAGGGAGATGATGGTAGATACAGTGTGACTGGTATCGGGAACATTTCCTTTAAGAGGGAGTCCGGTAAAACTTTCATCTTGAAGGATGTCATGCATGTTCCAGGATTGAAGAAGAATATGATCTCTGTTGCGATGCTGGAAGAAAAGGGTTATGATGTTGTTTTTAGTGAGGGAAAAACTTTCCTGCAACATAAAAAAACTGCTCAAACCAGGAGGATAGGGATTCGAGTTAAGAATATTTATCAATTGTAGGTATATGGATGCACTGCAATGGCAAGCAAAGCAGAAGGAGTGGTGAGACGATATGAGGGCGAATTGTGGCATAGGAGATTGGGCCATCTTCACCATGGCGCTTTGAAATTTTTGCAGTAGATTTCTACCGAGCTTCCCAAAGGTACACTTGCACAGTCAGATCAGTGCAAGGGATGTACTTTGGGAAAATTTATGAAGACCACTTTTCATGAGAAGGATAGTCGTGCTTCGACGATCCTTGAGAGAATTCACACAGACGTGTGTGGAAATTTCTCGGTTGCTTCAACAGCAAAGCACAGGTATTATGTGATATTTGTTGATGACTTTTCTCGTAAGTGTCGGATCTTCTTCATGCAGAAGAAGAGCGAGACATACTCAAAGTTCTATGAGGTCAAGGCGCTGGTTCAAAGGCCTTAGTATGTCTCGCACATTGCCTCTTTAAGACGTTCAAAGGCCTTAGTTGCTTCAGGAGTCCATGAAAATGCATCTTTCTTCAATAATGTTGTTAGAGGTGCTGCTATTCTCCCATAATTCTTAACAAACTTGCGATAATACCCTGTTAACCCGAGAAATCCTCGCATTCCATTCCTTAATGGCTTTAATTTTGTTAGGGTATACTTTAACACCCTCGTGAGATACAATATGACCCAGATATTCCACCTCTTGTACTCCAAAGAAACATTTGGATTTTTTTGCATATAATTGTTTCTCCTGCAATAGTTTGAGAACCCTGTCAACATGTTCAACATGATCCCTCCAAGACCTGCTGTAGATTAGTATATCATCAAAAAATACTAGCACAAATTTTCTAAGGAAGGGTTTGAAAATGGAATTCATCAACCCTTGAAATGTAGAAGGTGCATTGGTAAGGCCAAAAGGCATGACCAAAAATTCATAATGGACCTCATGAGTTCGAAATGCTGCTTTTGGAATATCTTCAGTCTTCATTCTAATTTGATGATATCCCGAACGAAGATCCAACTTGGTAAAATAAATTGCTCCATGTAATTCATCCAATAATTCATCAATCACAGGAATGGGAAATTTATCTTTAATGGTGAGCTTATTGAGCTCCCTATAATCCGGACACATTCGCAATGATCCATCCTTCTTGTGTACCAATACTACAGGAGCAGAGAAAGAACTTTGACTAGGTTGAATTATACCCGCCTCTAACATTTCTGCAATCATACGTTCAATTTCGCTCTTTTGGAAGTAAGGATATCTATAAGGCCGGATGTTTGGAGGAACACTTCCCGGAATCAAATGAATAGCATGATCATGATCACGAATAGGTGGGAGTCCTTTGGGAGTTTCAAACACCTTGGAATGATTGTCCAAGACTTGTTGGAGATCTGCAGAAATAGATGATTTTGATGTTGGAACTTCTAGTGAGCATAATTGTGCAATTACGCCTCGTTGTTCTTTCTTTAAAAGCTTTGTCATGACATTAGAGCTTATTATCCTTCCTGGCTTCCCTTCAATACCCCGTAATTCGACTTCCTTTCCTTCTGAAAAAAATTTCAAGAAAAGTTCTTGAAAATTAAAAGCTACCGTCCCCAAAGATCGTAACCATTGTACTCCTAGTACAACATCAACACCTCCCATAGGAATGGAAAGCATTGGACTAGTCAATACATATTCCCCCATGGTTAGCTTGATATTATGGCATTTTCCAGAGCAATTTATAGTTCCTCCATTTGCAACCATCACTTGACATTCTGGTGCTGGGTATAGGAAACAATTTAATTCCTTGGCTACCTTATAATGAATAAAATTATGGGTGCTACCTGAATCAATCAACACTATTACCCTTTTCTTCTTTATATGTCCTTCTATCTTGAGAGTTTGAGGAGTGTTAATTCCTACCAGTGCATTACACGATATGATTGGATTCATTTCTTCCTCTTCTAGGGGTGGTTCCTGGTGTATATCCTCTTCTTGTTCATTTTCTTCTTCTTCTTCACAATCTATGTAAAATAATTTCTTCTCAGCACACTTATGACCTTTAGTGTATTTGCTATCACAACCGTAGCAAAGCCCTCTTGCTCTCTTTTTTTCCAATTGTTGTGGTGTCAACCTTGTAGGTTGTGGAAATCTAGGCGTAGCAACACTTCCTTCTTTATAGAATTGAGTGGTAGGCTTCCTTGTCGCCATAATTTTACATTCAACTTTTCTTGCCAACCTGAATGCCTTCTCCAATGAATCATGTTCCAAAACGCGAACTTCATGTTGGATGTTATCCTTTAAAGTGCCTAGGAAGAGATCAATCCTGTGTTCCTCTGTAAGATCAGTTACCCTTATATTCAATTTTTGGAAGTCCTCAATGTGCCGCCCCACTAAACCCTTTTGTTTGAGATTTATCAATTGGGTAAATAAGGTGTTGCTCTTTGTATCCTCATAATGTGCTATCATTTCCTCCGTAAAAATTGACCAAGTGACAATTTTTTACGGGAGCAAAGCCATTGATACCATACAAATGTATTTTGTTCTAAATGTAAAGTTGCAATGCGTACCTTTTGCGTGTTTTGCACGTTATGGAGATCAAAATATTGCTCCATCTGTAGTATCCATGTTACAGGATCCTTTCCATCAAACTTCCTCATATCCATTTTTGGAATATGGTGGTTCTTCCCGCCAACATTCGAGCTTATGGAATCATGATTAACATTTATTTTGTTCTCATCAGGAGGTTCTTCTCCTATATTTCCGCCATTAGGAATCATTTCTGGTTTTAAGCTTGTCATCAAGCCTTCCATGTATGCTTTTAGATCATTATTCATGTCATCCATCTTAGCTTCCATGCCGACTTCCATGCCATCCATCTTAGCTTCCAAACCATTCATCTTAGTTTCCACGCCTTTCTTCAAAACTTCCATTTCATTTTTTGTTGTTCTTTGCGAGAGCGAAATTTGTTGCATTTGCTCTTGTAATTTTGACATGTCATGTTGCCATTCATCATCTTCATGAGTAATAGTAGAGCCTTCTAAAGGCTTAATGGGTGTTGAATTCTTTTTAGGGGCCATTTCAGACTCCAATATTGATATCTATTCTACAATAGGCCCTTGCAATCAATTCAACTTGATTCTTCAAACAAGACTTATGCAATTCGGAAAAAATACACACCTTTTACTAGCTTTGAGGAGCTCGATATTGAAATTGTATTATCTCTGTTATTTCAGATTTTCAATATCTGAAATTCAGCACTGAAGTAGCCCTCTGAATTATCTTTTGAATGCCACAGGTCTGACCTGATTTTGATTCTCCAAGACAAATTTGTGTCCAATCTCCCACAATGACCTAATTTTGGACTGGTTCAGTAGAGCGAACTTGTACGACTTGCCACGTGTCACTGTTTTGTTCTTTGTCTCTGAAATTGATATCCAAGAAACTACAGGCTGTGTACTTGCGACCAATTTTGACGGCACTCCAATCCAATCTCCAGAGAGAGAGTTATTGAACTTTTCCCACGATCACCTCTTTGAGATGAAATTCAGGAGCCTGAAAAAGCACTACCTTCCACAGATCATATCTCCAAAAATATTGCGAACCAAGTTCTGAAATGTTTTGACGAATTTCCTCAGGATTTCAGCTTCGCACCATATGAATTTCAGACTCTGACCCTTCGTACAAAAAAATTTATAGCGCAAATGCCACGATGACCTGTTTATGAGCCTGAAAAAATACCTAACTTCCACAGATGATATCTCCTCAAATATTGCGAACCAAGATCTGAAATTTTTAGACAACCTTCCTCAAGATTTCAGCTTCGCACCCTAAACATTTCAGCTTCTGAAGCTTCGTAGAAAAAAAGTTATAGCGAAAATGCCACGATGACCTGTTTGGAGCAGCGAAACCCTAGAATCCAAAGCTCTGATACCAAATGTTGTGTAACCAGCTCCAAAAATAGAAGAAAAGAGATATCAACGTCTTAGAAATGAGCCACTTCGAGGGGGAAACCTTCAATACATTACTTAAATGAACAATTCTTGGATGATACAATTTACAAAACCTCCTTTCTATATATAGGAGTCCATGGGGCCATAATGTAATCCTAGTGGGCCACAATGTAATCCTAGCCGACCTAACAATAATAATTTAAGGGCATAATAATAACAAAATGGGGGTTACAAGGGTACAATAATAACAATAAGGGGTTTACACTAACAATAATAAGGGGCTATACTAGTGATATAGGGACCTAACATTGTGCTTGGTACATACGGATAGACAGTTATTTCACCGGACTTGGTTTCGCCAAGAGTGAGGCGGATCCAAACCTATACCAAATTGTGGTGGAGGGTAAGATTTTGATCATTGTGCTTTATGTAGATGATTTAATACTAATGGGTGATGAACTGTTGATACACTCATGCAAGGCAGATCTTGAAAAGGAGTTCAAGATGAAGGAATTGGACCTCCTTCATTATTTCCTGGGATTGGAAATTTGGCAACAGAAAGGTGAACTGTTTGTGTCTCAAGGCAAGTACACCCAGGAGATACTGGAGAAGTTTCACATGCAAGGTTTCAAGCCTATCGACACTCCTCTTCCTAGTGGTTGGAGGCAGGAGGATGCTACATCGGTAAAGGTAGTGGATGCCACTGTTTATCGACAGTTGGTTGGTTCGCTCATGTATTTAGTCAATACATGACCGAACATATGCTATGCTGTGAACCAGCTTTCACAAGCGATTGTGAAGCCTACCAAGCTCTTTTTGAAGGTAGGAAAGCATGTACTAAGGTATCTCAGGGGCACATATGAGTATGGATTGTGGTATAGACAGTTGAATGAAGTGAAGCTGCATGGCTTCACGGATGCAGATTGGGCAGGAAGCCCAACGGACAGAAACAACACATATGGAGGGATTTTCAGTATCAGATCTACAGAAATTTCTTGGTACAGTAGGAAAAAATTATCCATGGCACTCAGTTCAGCAGAGGCCAAGTACATGGCAGCAAGTTTGGCTGCATGTGAGGCTATATGGATGAGGAAGATCCTAGTCGATTTGTTCGGTTCTCATTTAGATCCTACTGTGATATATTGTGATAATCAGAGTTGCATTAAACTCTCAGTTAATCCAATATTTCATGATAGATCTAAACATATTGACATCTGGTACCATCATATCAGATATTGTGTGCAGTGGAGGATCATGTTGCTTTCTTACATTCCTACAGAAGATTAGGATGCAGATATTCTGATGAAGGCGCTCACTAGGAGAAAATTCGAATACCATAGAGGGAGGATCGGGGTGGCAGATAATCCCTATCTTTTTGAGAGGGAGTGTTGAGATTCAACAAGATGATGAGCTTAGTGAAAAGAGTCACCTTCACTAAGTGGGCCTCGCAGGCTATTTTTGGCGCAAAGTCTATTTTAAGACTATGTATATTTTTAGACATGTCGATCATATTTTATGAGTTGCAGGATGCTACTTGTGGATGGTTGGTCAAGTTGGAAAATAGATGGACTTATATTTTTAGACATTTTGGGCGAAGTCTATTTTTAGACTGCCAGTCTAAAAATAGACATGTCGGATATTATTAGCTCTTAATAATATTTGGACTCTAAACATTATCTTATTCTCTTGGAGCACTGAAATTCAGTTAAAAAATTGTTTAGGTCAGCTAGCTGAAGGAATTACGCAATTCCTAGAGCTACTGGTGGTTCATGCATGGAGGACTTCAGTTAGAACTCAAGTGGTAGAGTTTGGTGGAGTTGGTTTCTAGTTTAACTACACTTGTGGATTTAAACGCAGTTGAACTGATTGTGTCTATTTCTAACTGATTGATACTTTCAGTGGAGTTGAGTGAATTAATTAGTTAAATTAATTCACTAAATAATAACTCATTATTTAACTGGACAGAGACAACAGTTAACTATAGTGCGGAACATATCAGTGGAGACTCAGTGGAGAGATTGGTGAAAGAGCAAGTGTGACTATCAGTTGTGACTATAGTGTTGCATTGTATGCACCACACATTCATTGGAGATGCCAATGAGGATTGCATGAGAAAGGCTGGAGCAATTCAAACTCATCCAGAGCCATTCTTCAGCAGGGATTTCGCAGTAGAGGCAGGCTATCAGGAGGGAAAAAATTAGTGTAGAATTTTGCTGATTGTTCTTGATTAGTGTGTAGCAATTGTATTGTACTGAGAGCTTGATATGATCAGCTTTGTATGAGGATTGTTACATGATCTCTATGACATATATTATATACAGATATTTGGGGTTTTCAGCTTCAGGCTTTCCTGTTAAACAATTATGTTAATGTGTGTGAATTTTTATTGTTTCATGTGTACATTGCAATCTTGATTTAATTTCCACAAATGGTCAATGGTGGAATATATTTTTTATTTTGCATGAAGTTAAAATAGTGTGAGATCAGGATAATCTTGGACATATAACACATAGGTTATATAATTTCTACAGTTACCAGTCCCCCTCAATGGGATGGGTTCTTGTATGTCCTCAGCACTTTAGATCTAATATCTCTCTCTCTTGATGGTGTAGAAAACCCAGACAAAAATGGAACTCAAAGGGAGATCACAAGCAAAAGGATAGAAAAATATGACAATGATGGAGAATCAAAGTCAGACCAAAAGTATAGATCCAGAGTGATCTTTAGGCAACAAAAGGTAGTGAGTGAATGGAAAAACCCTTCTATTTATAACAAAATATTGAGTTAGTCTAGATATTGGTGCATAAAATATTATTAACCAAATATAGATCCAACTTTTATGAAATATTTTATTATATTTGTTGCAGGGAAAAATAATTTGAATTTGGTCAAATCCCTTTATTTGGAAATAATAAATAAATAAATGATTTATTTATTATTTTAAGGATGTGGTTGAGTAATAATTAAATAAATAGTGATTTATTCAATTATTTATAAATGATTTAGTCAAATTTAACAAGGAATATTATTTAAACAATGTTTAAATAATTATTCCTAGAAAATAATAAGATAAATAATGATTTATCTCATTAATTTTCTTGTTTTGGGTTAAATATGACTAGGAATTTTAATTAAACTATTTTTTAACTAATTATTTGTTGAATAAAATCAAACAAATATGGATTTATTCAATATTTTTTGTTTAGATCATAAACAACTTAATAAATTATGGATTACTAAGTTATTTTTCATAGTGAAAGCAATTTTACTTAGGGTAAATTTGGTCTTACATGGTGTACTTTGGTCCATCTAATAGTCACAGGTTAGATGACCAAAAATTGGTGTAACAGATTTCCCCCCAGTGTGCGAGCGTTAGGAGCTAATCGCATGACCGAAGTACGTTGTAAGAACTCAATCATTAGACACCAAAGGGGAAGTCAGAGAGAGAGAAATATAAGGTAGGAATCACTAGAGGACAAGAACCTAAGGAGGAAAGACTTACAGGTGAGACAAGTATCTTTTATGAGTGAGTACCTATTATAAAAGAGGCGAGGGAGGCATACTTATCCCCGTTGAGACAAAGAACAAGGAATAATGCGTCCAGTAAATAAGGGACTGAACTATATAGTACATGCTGGCATAAACATGAGACAAATAAACACATGATAATGGATCCCACATACATATTGTGCCTGGGATAACAGCCAGGACTTATACAATAATATCTGAGTACATGAGAGATAAGTACAACCAAAGAGGCCCTGTAAACAGGACATGGCTTTGAAAATTTGGATGATACATGCAAACTAAAAGGCACTACAAGCAGCTGAGGCCGAAACTACCAAATCTATGGAGCTGCATCAAAGGCTGTAATGAAGAGTTCATATGGGCATGTGGGGGTCTACCTGAAGGGCCACCCCCTCATGAGGTCTGAAACATCTCACACACACCTAGGAATAACCGGTACAATCTGATGCATCACTGAACCATCAATTATACGGATCTCGATCATGCTGTAAGGAGCTAGAGCTGAGAAACAATCAATTCAAAGAGCAATAAGGAGTCCCTTTTCCTGATCCAAGGCACAGAACAAGAGTGGAAGCTGGAACCAAGGTATACTGCCATCTAGACCTGTCTTCTAGAATGAATGAGCTGATTTCAAATAGAATGAGGTCTGCCATAGGTGAGGCAATAAGGGATCCTCAACTAAGGTACGAGAGATAATAGTAGAGTGACGGACAGACTAACACTGTTAGGGTCTCATGATTTAGTAGATTGGTAGACCAAATGCACAGGGTAACATAAGACCAGTATTTGGAGTCCTAGGACCTAGCCTTCCTAGAATTAGAGAGGTCTCTCTCTATTGTATGCAAAGGATGTGAACTTGTTTGCTTTAGATGGTTGATTTTAGGATAGTTTTGAAGTTTAGGGTTTTTTTTGTTTGGTTGGGTTGGGTAAAATGATCAAGTAGAATAGGTGGAGTGAAATTTCATAAAATCATTGGGCTATGGAGTCTATGAAAGTCATGGATATATCAACAATAAGTCAGAGTGCATCACAGGGAAAATCTAGTGTGGTCAGTGGATCTTTATGGTTATGTGTGAAGTGAGATGGATATTAAGTTGGTGAATCAAGGTAGGGCAAAGGGCAGTGAAGTATCCTTTGTCATATACCCATAAACAAGAAGGTCTCAAATACTGATAAGAAAAATATAATAATCATGAGATAGGGAAAACCATTAACTCAATGAAAATACTTAAACAAATAGACATTCAAGATGAATAATTCAGTGAAACACAAAAAGCAAGAAATACTATCTAACTTTAGTGATTTCACCTTGAAAGTTTGAAAACATATAAGATGACAAATAACTTTAATCAATGAAGAGGGAACTCCTAGACATCATCAATCAAGTTATAAATAACTTTGAGGAAAAATTATCAAGCATAAACAAAGGGCATGATCAAAACATGGCCTCTTTGGCTAAAACTAGCAAGTAATCCATCAGAAAGAGATTCCACAAATAGAGTTTAGATAGCATCAAGTAAGCATGGATAACCATAAAACATATTTGAAAAATACTTTCTTAAACCATTAATGAAACAAATGAGCTTAGGTGGATCTAAGGAGCGGCTAAGAATTCCTTAAACTAACCCAGCAGAGGAAAACATAAAGACAATAGTAACTGAAAGGACTAAGGTGCCTCAAACAACATTTCTTAGCCTATACTTTTCTGATCTACTGCAACATAAAAGGATGGACATAATGATAAACAAGAAAACATGAAAAAATTAGAGACACATCACCATTTACCAAGCTCAGGGATCCTGCAAGCAAGCCTTCATCATCATCAATCAAATCAAATCATTCACAAGCTCCATAACACCAAATTGCTCTTCAACCTCAAAAAACCATATATTTCTCTCAAAACTCATCAAGTTCCAACCTTAAAAATGAATCCTCAATGCTCCTTTTAACAATCAGGGAGGAGAAAAACCTAATAAAGTCTCTAGATGTTGTGAAACCAGCTCCAAAAATAGAAGAAAAGAGATATCAACGCCTTAGAAATAAGCCACTTTGAGGGGGGAACCTCCAATACATTACATGAATGAACAATTCTTGGATGATACAAATTACAAAACCTCCTTTCTATATATAGGAGTCCATGGGGCCATAATGTAATCCTAGTGGGGCCACAATGTAATCCTAGCCGACCTAACAATAATACTTTAAGGGCACAATAATAACAATTTGGGGGTTACAGGGGTACAATAATAACAATAAGGGGTTACACTAACAACAATAAGGGACTATACTAGTAATATAGGGACCTAACATGCCCCTCTCCTTCAAAAAAGTGTTGTCCTCAACGCTTGAGTAGCTCTGGGTGCTTCTGTATAAAATTCTCATCCTCCCATGTAGAATCTTCAGTGGGTAAGTTCTTCCACTTGATGAGATACTCTCAAATTGATCGATTCCGTAGTTGTCGAGTTCTTTTTTCCATGACTGCTTCAGGTTCCAATATGATTTTCCCTTCCCCATCAAGTTCTGGCAATACTGTTTGAACTGGAAGATTTTCACCTATAAACTTCTTTAAGCATGAAACATGGAAAACTGGATGTACTCGCGAAGAAGCAGGAAGCTCCAATTTGTATGCCATAGTACCAATCTTTTGCAACACCTCGTAAGGACCATAGTACTTTGGCGATAATTTATTATCCTTCTTAGCTTGCTTGAGGGACATTTGTTTATATGGTTGTAGCCGTAAAAATACCCAATCTCCTACATCAAAACTTCTCTCGCTGCGATGTTGATCTGCCTGTTGTTTCATTCGATTTTGTGCCAAATTCAGGTTATCCTTTAAGAGTTGAAGAACTTCTTGTTGATGCTCGATGTGATCTTCCACTGCTTGAACCTTCGAATTTTCTCTTAAATATGATGTGATGGATGGTGGATGATATCCATAAAGTGCCATAAATGGGGTCATTTTTGCCGCAGTATGGAAGGAAGTGTTATACCACCATTCAGCGAGAGGTAACCACTTGACCCATTGTGTTTGTTTATCAGATACAAAACAAAGAAGATATCCTTCCAAACATTTATTTACTATCTCAGTCTGACCATCAGATTGAGGATGATAAGATGAGCTATGAGCTAATTGAGTACCCAAACAAGAAAATAACTCCGTCCAAAAATTTCCAGTAAAAATGGGATCTCTGTCGCTCACAATAACCCTTGGGCTTCCATGTAGCTTTTGAATTCTGTCCATAAATGTAGTAGAAATTGTACTTGCTTTAAATGGATGAGATAATGCACAAAAGTGTGCATACTTGGTAAGTCTATCAACTACCACCATGATGACACTCTTTCCTTCGGACTTAGGTAAACCTATGATAAAATCCATTGAAATCTCCTCCCAACATTAACTTGGAATGGATAAAGGTTGTATAAGACATGGGGTCTTAATTGTCTCAACTTTATTCTGCTGGAAAACCAAACATTCCACCACAAAATTTTGAATATCAGATTTAAGGCCATCCCAAAAAAATTATTTCTTCACCCTGTGGTAAGTTTTTAAAAAACCTGAGTGTCCTCCTAAATGAGAAGTGTGCAATTCCAAAAGAATTTTTTGTTTTAGTTGGGAATTCTTAAAAAGATATAAGAGATCATTGTACCATAAGGAATCATTTTTCCAACTAAATGTATCAGATGTACTAGGATCTTGCTGCAACTTTTGAATGAGTGTCCACACTTCTTCGTCCTTCTTCAATTCATCTCTTGCTTCGGTTATCCAATCTGGTTGGATAATAGAAATGGCACAAAGTAATGCTTCCACCTCTTCGTTCTTTCTTGAGAGTGCATCTGCAACAACATTTAGCTTCCCTTTTTTGTATACTATTTCAAAGTCATAACCCAACATCTTTGTGACACATTTTTGCTTCTCTTCTGAAGATAGTCTTTGTTCCAAAAATTGTTTAAGACTATCATGATCAACTTTTACCTTGAAGTATATTCCCATTAGGTAAGTTCTCCATTTCTTTAGCGCATGCAGTATTGCTAAGATTTCCTTCTCATAAAAAGGTTTTTGTAAATAATTTCCTTTGATCAGATGA
This sequence comes from Pinus albicaulis, assembly GCA_034641835.2. Taxonomy (NCBI): domain Eukaryota; kingdom Viridiplantae; phylum Streptophyta; class Pinopsida; order Pinales; family Pinaceae; genus Pinus; species Pinus albicaulis. Next base: position 651,011,130 of record CM076569.1, read on the forward strand.
CTTTCAAAAGTAATGGGTCTTCCTTCTTGCATTAAAACAACACCAATTCCATTCCCTGAGGCATCACATTCCACAATAAAGGTTTTTGTGAAGTCTGTTGTAGCTATGACCAATGCTAGGCACATCGCCTCTTAAATATGTTCAAAGGCCTTAGTTGCTTCAAGAGTCCATGAAAATGCATCTTTCTTCAATAATGTTGTTAGAGGTGCTACTATTCTCCCATAATTCTTAACAAACTTATGATAATACCATGTTAACCCGACAAATCCTCGCCACTGCTTTATGGTTGTGGGGACTTTCCATTCCTTAATGGCTTTAATTTTGTTAGGGTCTACCTTAGCACCCTCGTGAGATACAATATGACCCAGATATTCCACCTCCTGTACTCCAAAGAAAAATTTGGATGTTTTTGCATATAATTGTTTCTCCTGCAATAGTTTGAGCACCCTGTCAACATGTTGAACATGATCCTTCCAAGACCTGTTGTAGATTAGTATATCATCAAAAAATACTACCACAAATTTTCTAAGGAAGGGTTTGAAAATGGAATTCACCAACCCTTGAAATGTAGAAGGTGCATTGGTAAGGCCAAAAGGCATGACCAAAAATTCATAATGACCCTCATGAGTTCGAAATGTTGTTTTTAGAATATCTTCAGTCTTCATTCTAATTTGATGATATCCTAAACGAAGATCCAACTTGGTAAAATAAATTGCTCCATGTAATTCATCCAATGATTCATCAATCACAAGAATGGGAATTTTATCTTTAATGGTGAGCTTATTGAGCTCCCTATAATCTGGACACATGCACCATGATCCATCCTTCTTGTGTACCAATACTACAGGAGCAAAGAAAGAACTTTGACTAGGTTGAATTATACCATCCTCTAACATTTCTGCAATCATACGTTCAATTTCACTCTTTTGGACATAAGGATATCTATAAGGCCTGATGTTTGGAGGAACACTTCCTGGAATCAAATGAATAACATGATCATGATCACAGATAGGTAGGAGTTTCAAAAACCTTGGAGTGATTGTAAAAGACTTTTTGGAGATCTGCAGAAATAGATGATTTTGATGTTGGAACTTCTAGTGAGCATAATTGTGCAATTATGCCTCATTGTTCTTTCTTTAGAAGCTTTGTCATGACATTAGAGCTTATTATATTTCCCAACTTCCCTGAAATACCCCGTAATTCAACTTCCTTTCCTTCTGAAAAAATTTCAAAAAAAGTTCCTAAAAATTAAAAGCTACCGCCCCCAAAGATTGTAACCATTGTACTCCTAGTACAACATCAGCACCTCCCATAGGAATGGAAAGAATTGGACTATTCAATACATATTCCCCCATGGTTAGCTTGATATCATGGCATTTTCCAGAGAAATTTATAGTTCCTCCATTTGAAACCATCACTTGACATTCTAGTGCTGGGTATAGGAAACAATTCAATTCCTTGGCTACCTTACAATGAATAAAATTATGGGTACTACCTGAATCAATCAACACTATTGCCTTTTTCTTCTTGATATGTCCTTCTATATTAAGAGTTTTAGGAGTGGTAATTCCTGCCAATGCATTACATGATATGGTCGGACTAATTTCTTCCTCTTCTAGTGTTGGTTCCTGGTGTATATCCTGTTCTTGTTCATTTTCTTCTTCTTCTTCACAATCTATGTAAAATAATTTCTTCTTAGCACACTTATGACCTTTAGTTTATTTGCTATCACACCTGTAGCAAAGCCCTTTTGCTCTTTTTTCTTCCAATTGGTGTGGTGTCAACCCTGTAGGTTGTGGAAATCTAGGAGTAGCAAAACTTTCCTCTTTATATAAGTGAGTGGTAGGCTTCCTTGTCACCGTAAATTTACATTCAATTTTTCTTGCCAACCTGAATGCCTTCTCCAATGAATCAGGTTCCAAAAAGCGAACTTCATGTTGGATGTTATCCTTTAAAGTACCTATGAAGAGATCAATCGTGTGTTCTTCTGGAATATCAGTTACCCTTATATTCAATTTTTGGAAGCCCTCAATGTGCTCCCCCACTAAACCCTTTTGTTTGAGATTTATCAATTGGCTAAAGAAGGTGTTGTTCTTTGTATCCTCATAATGTGCTATCATTTCCTCCATAAAAATTGACCAAGTGACAATTTTTTTACGGGAGTGTCGCATAGGATACCTGCTAAGCAAATGTCCAGTGTGATAAATGTAAAGTTGAAATGCGTACCTTTTGTGTGTTTTGCACATTATTGAGATCAAAATATTTCTCCTCCCAACATTGACTTGGAATGGATAAAGGTTGTAGAAGACACGGGGTCTTAATTATCTCAACTTTATTTTGCTGGCAAACCAAAGATTCCACCACAAACTTTTGAATATCAGATTTAAGGCCATCCCAAAAAAATTATTTCTTCACCCTGTGGTAAGTTTTTAAAAAACCTGAGTGTGCTCCTAAAGGAGAAGTGTGCAATTCCAAAATAATTTTTTGTTTTAGTTGGGAATTCTTACAAAGATATAAGCGATCATTGTACCATGAGGAATCATTTTTCCAACTAAATGTATCAGATGTACTAGGATCTTGCTGCAACTTTTGAATGAGTGTCCACACCTCTTCGTCCTTCTTCAATTCATCTCTTGCTTCAGTTATCCAATCTGGTTGGATAATAGAAATGGCACAAAGTAATGCTTCCACCTCTTCGTTCTTTCTTGAGAGTGCATCTGCAACAACATTTAGCTTCCCTTTTTTGTATACTATTTCAAAGTCATAACCCAACATCTTTGTGACCCATTTTTGCTTCTCTTCTGAAGATAGTCTTTGTTCCAAAAAGTGTTTAAGACTATCATGATCAATTTTTACCTTGAAGTATATTCTCATTAGGTAAGTTCTCCATTTCTTTAGTGCATGAAGTATTGCTAACATTTCCTTCTCATAAAGAGGTTTCTGTAAATAATTTCCTTTGATTGGATGACTTTCAAAAGAAATGGGTCTTCCTTCTTGCATTAAAACAACACCAATTCCATTCCCTGAGGCATCACATTCCACAATAAAGGTTTTTGTGAAGTATGTTGTAGCTATGACCAATGCTAGGCACATCGCCTCTTAAAGATGTTCAAAGGCCTTAGTTGCTTCAAGAGTCCATGAAAATGCATCTTTCTTCAATAATGTTGTTAGAGGTGCTACTATTCTCCCATAATTCTTAACAAACTTATGATAATACCATGTTAACTCGACAAATCCTCGCCACTGCTTTATGGTTGTGGGGACTTTCCATTCCTTAATGGCTTTAATTTTGTTAGGGTCTACCTTAACACCCTCGTGAGATACAATATGACCCAAATATTCCACCTCCTGTACTCCAAAGAAACATTTGGATGTTTTTGCATATAATTGTTTCTCCTGCAATAGTTTGAGCACCCTGTCAACATGTTGAACATGATCCTTCCAAGACCTGATTTAGATTAGCATATCATCAAAAAATACTACCACAAATTTTCTAAGGGTTTGAAAATGGAATTCATCAACCCTTGAAATGTAAAAGGTGCACTCGTAAGGCAAAAAGGCATGACCAAAAATTCATAATGACCCTAATGAGTTCAAAATGTTGTTTTTAGAATATCTTCTGTCTTCATTCTAATTTGATGATATCCTGAACGAACATCCAACTTGGTAAAATAAATTGCTCCATGTATCGACCTAATGATTCATAAATCACAAGAATGGGAATTTTATCTTTAACGTGAGTTTATTGAGCTCCCTATAATCCTGACACATGCACCATGATCCATCCTTCTTGTGTACCAATACCAGGAGCAAAGAAAGAACTTTGACTAGGTTGAATTATACCATCCTCTAACATTTCGCAATCATACGTTCAATTTCACTTTTGGACTTAAGGATATCTATAAGGCCCGATGTTTGGAGGAACACTTCTTGGAATCAAATGAATAGCATGAACATGATCACGAATAGGTGGGAGTCCTTTTGGGGTTTCAAAAACCTTGGAGTGATTGTCCAAGACTTTTTGGAGATCTATAGAAATAGACGATTTTGATGTTGGAACTTCTAGTGAGCATAATTGTGCAATTATGCCTCATTGTTCTTTATTTGTAGCTTTTTCATGACATTAGAGATTATTATATTTCTCGGATTCCCTGCAATACCTCGTAATTCGACTTCCTTTCCTTCTGAAAAAAATTTCAATAAAAGTTCTTAAAAATTAAAAGCTACCGTCCCAAAAGATTGTAACCATTGTACTCCTAGTACAACATCAGCACCTCCCATAGGAATGGAAAGCATTGGACTATTCAATACATATTCCCCCATGGTTAGCTTGATATCATGGTATTTTCCAGAGCATCATAGTTCCTCCATTTGAAACCATCACTTGACATTCTGTGGCTGGGTATAGGAAACAATTCAATTCCTCGCTAGAAAAGGGTGGCTACCTTAGCAATGAATAAAATTATGGGTACTACCTGAATCAATCAACACTATTACCTTTTTCTTCTTGATATGTCCTTCTATATTAAGAGTTTTAGGAGTGGTAATTCCTGCCAATGCATTACATGATATGGTCGGACTAATTTCTTCCTCTTCTAGGGTTGGTTCCTGGTGTATATCCTCTTCTTGTTCATTTTCTTCTTCTTCTTCACAATCTATATAAAATAATTTCTTCTTAGCACACTTATGACCTTTAGTGTATTTTCTATCACAACTATAGCAAAGCCCTTTTTCTCTTTTTTCTTCCAATTGTTGTGGTGTCAATCCTGTAGGTTGTGGAAATCTAGGAGTAGCAAAACTTCCCTCTTTATATAAGTGTGTGGTAGGCTTCCTTGTCACCATAAATTTACATTCAATTTTTCTTGCCAACTTGAATGCCTTCTCCAATGAATCAGGTTCCAAAATGTGAACTTCATGTTGGATGTTATCCTTTAAAGTACCTATGAAGAGATCAATCGTGTGTTCCTCTGGAATATCAGTTACCCTTATATTCAATTTTTGGAAGCCCTCAATGTGCTCCCCCACTAAACCCTTTTGTTTGAGATTTATCAATTAACTAAAGAAGGTGTTGTTCTTTGTATCCTCATAATGTGCTATCATTTCCTCCATAAAAATTGACCAAGTGACAATTTTTTTACGGGAGAAAATCCATCGATACCATAAAAAAGTATTTTGTTCTAAATGTAAAGTTGAAATGCGTACCTTTTGTGTGTTTTTCACATTATTGAGATAAAAATATTTCTCCATCTGTAGTATCCATGTTACAGGATCCTTTCCATCAAACTTCCTCATATCCATTTTTGGAATATGGTGGTTCTTCCCGCCAAAATTAGAGTTTATGAAATCGAAATTAACATTTATTTTGTTCTCATCATGAGTTTCCTCTACTATATTTTCACTATTAGGAAACATTTTTTTTATCAAATTTGTCAAACCTTCCATGTCTTCTTTTAGATCATTCTTCATGTTTTCCATTTTTTTATCGATCTTATCTTCCATGTCATCCATCTTAGATTCTATGCCAGCTTCCATGCCATCTATATTATCTTCCATGTCATTCTTCAAACCATCCATCTTAGATTCCACGCCTTTCTTCAAACCATCCATCTTAGTTTCCACGCCTTTCTTCAAAACTTCCATGTCATTGTTTGTTGCTCTTTGTGAGAGCAAAAGTTGTTGCACTTGCTCTTATAAATTTGATATGTCATGTTTCCATTCTTCGTCTTCATGAGTCGCAGTAGAGCATTCTAAAGGCTTAATGGGTGTTGAATTATTTTTAGGGGCCATTTTATAATCTAATAATAATATATATTCTACAATATGCCCTTGGAATCAATTCAACTTGATTCTTCAAACAAGACTTATGCAATTCGGGAAAACAAATACACACCTTTTACTTGCTTTTGAGAAGCTCTATATTGAAATTGAATTATCTCTATAATTGCAGATCCTCAATATCTGAAATTCATCCTTGTAGTAGCCCTCTGAAGCTTCTTTCAAATGTCATAGGTCTGACCTGGTTTGGATTCTTCAAGGCAAAGTTATGTCCAATCTCCCACAATGACCCAATTATGGATTGGTTCACTAGGGAAAACTTGTATGACTTGCCACATGTCACTGTTTCCTCCTTTGGCTCTAAAATTGATAGACAAGAAACTACAATCCGTGTACTTGCGGAAAAATTTTACAGAATTCCAATCTGATGCACAGAGAGAATGTTATGAAGATTTTCCCACGATAACCTCTTTGAAATGAAATTTGGGAGCCTGAAAAAGACCTAACTTCCTCAGATCATATCTCCGACAATATTGCGAACCGAGCTCTGAATTTTTGCAACGATGTTCCTCCAAATTTCGGCTTCTAAAAACTTGTAGAAAATTTTTTATAGTGAAAATTCCACGATGACCTGTTTAGGTTAGATTCAGGAGCCTACAAAATGACCTAACTTCCACAGATCATATTTCCGAAACTATCGCGAACCAAGCTCTTCAATTTTGCGAAAATGTTCCTCAGGATTTCGGCTTCGCACTCCAAAAATTTCAGCTTCTAAACCTTCGTAGAAAAACATTTATAGCGAAAATGCCACGATGACCTATTTGGGGCAGCGAAACCCTAGAATCCAAACCTCTGATACCAAATGTTGTGAAACCAACTCCAAAAATAGAAGAAAAGAGATATCAACGCCTTAGAAATAAGTCACTTCGAGGGGAAACCTCCAATAAATTACATGAATGAACAATTCTTGGATGATAAAAATTACAAAACCTCATTTCTATATATAGGAGTCCATGGGGCCACAATGTAATCCTAGCCGACCTAACAATAATAATTTAAGGGCACAATAATAACAATATGGGGGTTACAAGGGTACAATAATAACAATAAGGGGGTTACACTAACAACAATAAGGGAATATACTAATAATATAGGGACCTAACACTAGAAGCCTATTGGCTAATCAGAAAAGTCACTATTGTCCTTGAGACCTTGCAAGGCCCAAGGCACAAAATATCTAAAACAAAATATCTTTTCAGGCATTTTTAGCAAAGAAAATGAAATTTGAGCTCTGAAAAGCCTCCTAAAACTTTCCAAGCATGAATGTTTTACTTTCCCTCTGCTAAGGGCGTAACACTATGTTTTAGGATGAATTTCCATGCCAAAGGCGTAGCACTAGAGCAGGAAACATGTGTCAACTTGCAGTAGTGTTTTGAAAGTCTTCCCGATGTCAGAAAAGGCTCCGTGATGGCCCGTTGGAAAGCCCTTTGAGTCTAATTTCTAGATCTTCCCTTGGATATATGATTTTACCTCTACAACCTATTCAAAAATCAAAAATTCCAACGCTTATAAAGGCGCAGCACATGTCCTAAAAAGGAGGTAGAATGGTGAAAATTAGGGCGTTTTTTACCCTTTTGGAGGACCAAAACAACTCCAATTGATTTGAAACTTTGTAATCATACTATATTTAAGATGAGGATTCCAAAAAATTGATCCTTTCCTCCTGAATATGCTCTAAGAAAAAGCATAGCACCATGTGTGCTACCCCCTTGGCCCTCAAAATTAGCAAAAAAAAAAACTTGTCAAAATTCTCCCAAAATTGGTGAATGAGTGCCTCATGGGTTTTGAGAGACCTGTAGGAAGGCTTGTGCCAAGATTTCAAGTCTAGCTTGGCCTTTTTCTTTTTTTAGTGCCTGGATCTTGGTTTGAGCCTTTCTCAATTTACCCCTTGCAATTTGGTTTCTTTGGGCATAAAGTTTAGTCATCCTTATTTGGAGGTCAAGATCTTGATTTTCTTGGTTCAATTTAGCCTCCAAGTGTATGTTGGCTCTCTCCAACCAAGGCTCCCAGTCATGGGTTATCTCCATGGCTAAAATCTCATCTAAAGGGAGTTGTTCTGCTATGGATGATTCTTCCTCCCTTCGTTTGGCCAATGCTTTCTTCAATCCCATGGTACTAGGTCTCCTCCTAGATTGTCCTTCCTCATCTTCACTCTCTTCATAGGCACCCATGAACTCTTATAGTCTCACCTGTGCCTTTTGGGCTTCTTTCTGGGCCTTGAGGGCTCTAGCTTCATATATTGCAATTTGAGCTCCTAGCTACCTGTTCTCCAAGTCAAGGGCATCATTCACACTCTTGGCCCTATCCAAATGTGCTTGGAGGTCTTTGATTTGTGAATTTCTATCTTGGAAGAGAAAGTTTGTGATTCTTACTTCATTCTCCTCATCACTATCCACCTGAATGATCTCAAACTCCCTCTCAACCTCATGGTATTCTTCTTCTTCCTTTACCCTTTGTTTCCCTTTGTCTAGTGGTTGAGGTGAGGAGGATGGCATGGCCCCTTGCCTCTTGGAGGCAACAAACACTAGCCTTGATCCTTTTTGATATGTGAGAGGGAGAAAATCAAATTTGTTTACTAGAATGCTCTTACCATGACTGATCTCAATATTTCCTTCCTTTTCCTCATCGAATCTCTGCGTTTATGTCTCCTGCATTGTGTTCTTAGCTTCCCTCTTGATAGTCACTTTAATTTTCCTCCATGCTATCATTGCTATTATGATCTTCACCCCTGTCATCAACCTCTTGATTGTCCTCTTGGTTCATAGTGTCACTATTGTCATCATTATTAGGTCTATCAGTCATCATGTTTTCTTCTTCATTTTCATGACTATCATTAGCCTCTTCTTGATTGTTGGCCTCTGTGTCATTGTCCTCCTTATCACTGCCCTCTTGCTCCTCTTCATCATTCTCTATGTTGTCACTTTAGAAGGTGTCTTTGTCAGTGTATTCAATACTGTTTGGTGCATTTTCATCATTTCATCCTCTTCCATATCTTCTGCACTGTCATTTTGTTCTACACTATCCTCTTCATCACTGTCATTGTTTTTCCCACTGTCATGCTCATTTTTTTTATATTCATCACAGTCATGTTCATTGCCCTTTTCTTCAAATTCTACCTTTGTCTCTTCTTCTAAGTCTGCCTCTGTCTCTTCTTCTTTATCACTGCTTTTCTCTTCAGAATCTGCCTTTTCATTATCTTTTCCTTCTTCATTGATCTCTTCTTCATCTTCACTATTCTGCTCACTACCTTTGTTTTCAGAATCTGCCTTTGTCTCTTGATTTTCATCATCATCCTCCTCATCATCATTTTCTTCCTCATGAATGTCATTTTCTTCCTCCTCATGACTGTCATTTTCTTCTTCGTCATGATTGTCACTTTCTGCTTCATCATGTGTTTCTTCTTCCTCACTGTCCTTTGTTTCTTCCTCATCATCACCACTTTCTTCATTTTCATTTCCCTCTTCCTCATCATTTTTTTCCTCCTCTTGACTGTCATTTTCTTCTTTGTCACTATTTTCTTCTTGTTCTTCATCATCCTCTTCTTGTTCTGATCCTTTAGAAGAATATGATGGTGATAATTTTTCTTGAGGAGAGGATTCATGTGGAGAGGATGATTCATGCTTAGTGAGGGGTGATAGAGGAATGGAGGAAGGTGGATGAGATGATGAGGGTAAAACTTGTAGAGGAAGAGGCTGTGGATTTGTGAAAATATCATGGGCGATGAACACTTCCCACGGGATACCCTGTTGCTCTAATTGATGCAACACAATCATCTTGATAAGAGAATGGTGGAAAAGACTCTACATTTGTTGTGAAGGAGGCCTCTTTTGCATAATGTATGACATATTATCAATAATTATATAAAGGTAATAGGGAAAATGTAGTAGCTTGGCCCTAGTGAAGTGCATAAGTATTCTTATATGGTAGGAATAAAGTCTAGAAAACCTCCCCTCACATGTAAAATAATTCATGATGACTTTCATTAAGGGGGAATATATTTCCAAAAAATGGGAAAAGGGAAAAATAACTTTGCTATCAGCTTGGTATCTTGGTTTCAAGAAAGGCTGATAATGGCTCAAGTCCAAACTCACCTGCTTGAACCATTTTTCTCCCATACAAGGTATCCCAGTGGCCATATCAATTGTATTGTTGGATAGCTCAAAATTTACCCCAGCTAGATGCACTTGATGGTCATGGAGGTTGAGGATAAAAAATCTGGTCAACTTAGGGTGACTTTGGACTCTTTGTGATCTGAAATTGTGAGAACAAAGTATTTCTTATACAGAGATTGACAGTAGGGGGCTTTTACTGGTTATTTCACCTTTACTAGAAAGGATGAAACTAGAAGCTCCTGGCCCACAAACTGGCTCTGCCTAAAGAAATAAAATGTAAACACTGAAATAGATCCGATCAATGAAAGTATTTGTTTTTGTGCAAAGTATTCATTAATCAAAATTTTATGTGTGAATAAGCAAGTTCAAGTATTCTGCAAATGAAGTAATGTGGTTTGAAGTGAAACTAATGAGTTATGCTCACTGTATAAGCTTGATTGGGAAAAGTGTACTTATGAAAAGTTACTGTTTAATGTAGCAGAATCTGAAATATAACAGCAAAAATGCACAGCATAACAGTAAGCATTTGTTTAAGCAGTTCACCCCTCTCTTGGGCTACCTCTTCTGGGTCCAAAAGCCTCTAATTAGGCTTTTCCCTCTTTCATTAATGATCAAATTAAGAATTACACTGTGTAGAAAGCCTCAAAAGGAAAAATTAGATGCATATTCAGAAACAAAAGACTGAAATCAATATAAATTGACTATTCATTCACCTCCAATGGATGAGTATAGTCCAACACAGCTAATCTTTCATTAGGCCCTGGTGGCTCCACAACCAATATCGCTGGTAAAGTCACTGATAGAGCACCCTGATGGCTCTGTAACTTGTCCCAACAGCTCTAGAATGCTTCAATACCCCCAAATCAAAAAAAATTCATCCCAAATGGACTTCCCTAGCCAAAGTTATCATGGCTAACTGAAGTTTGCCCAGTGTCACCTAGAAAAACTCCACTAAATGTGGAGAACTACCAGTTAGCGCCGACAAAATAGGAGGCAGGCACTAAAATTATGGGTTTCACCATTATTTCCGCTAGTGGGAGGGGGCTTAAGTTAAGGGCCTTATCTTGGAACCTCCGACCTATCTTTGAGTTAAAAGCGGGTTCATTAATGTTCCAACCATATAATATAACAATCTGCCGAGATTCATGTGACCTTGTCCCACGTTTTCGGGCCCGCCCATACATAAAAAAAGTTTAAATACATATTGGTGCCATTGTTAAAACAAACAGCACCATGGCCCAACGGTTAGACCGCTCCGTTGGCACGGCCCCGACCCGGTTTCAAATCCTGTTGCGTGCAAACAAATTTTGATATGCCATTTCGTTTGGACCTTGGGGCCACGTGGCAGCCTCTGGGCTGGCCACGTGGCACCTATTCATTGCCACTGGAATATTCCACAAAATATTCTGTGGAATATTTCATAGAATATTCCCAGAATATTTTGGCCTTCCTTTTACTGAAATTAGCAAACTTCAAAACTGAATATCTTCCTCATACGACATCAGTTTTCAGTGTCGTTCACGTCTACAAGATCGTTGTTCCGAGATCTTTCCAGTCGATCTAGCTTGGACCAATTATGAGCAACTTCATTTTTGAGCATTTTTCTACAAGAGACTTGATCTCCTGATCACACCTCCCAAATGGGAAGCTTTTGGACCCCAAAATCTCTCTGATTAGTGAAAATGATGATGTGGAGACTGATTCTCCACTCTTCCACCCTTGAATAACTAAAATCTACCCTATTTCATCAAATGGAGCTTTTGAGAAAATGATAATTTGTCTCTGGAATCAATTGATCGACCATTGCTAAGATTGACGGAGTCATGATGCAAATGATTAAAATTTGCAGAACAGAAATTGTAATCTGCAGAAAAAAAAAACTTTTTCTACACTGATAAAACTTCTAGAAAGACTTAAAATAACCTTCACCTTGCAAACTTTTCCCATGGCGAATTCTACCATTCTGAAACCAACTTTTTCCCATGTTGAATGGTGTGTCCTTCTTGCTTGCACTGCTTAGCTTTGACACTTCATTCACTGCATTAGCTGACCCAAAAGGTAATTTGCGCAACATAACATCATCTTCTTTCAAATACAAACTGTTATCAAACTTAGACAAATCATTAGCAACATCATAAAAAGGCGAATGCTCAAAATATGGTCGTTTCAACATCAACAAAGTTAGACTTTGACTTGCATTAACCAGTCTTTTCAATTGACTTGCATGGAGTAAAGAAGATTCGAGCTTCTTCTTGTGAGCTCTCACAATGTACTCTTTACCATCTTTGAACAATTGATACTTGTTTTCATGGCGATGAAAGATGGCCTTCCTATCAAATAAGTAAGGACTTCCCAAAACAATACCTGAGATATCAAGCGGCACCACATCAAGTTCAACTGTGTCAATAAAGTGAGCAGTTATTGCAAAGCGTAATATGCACTTCCTTGAGACTTGCAAGTTGGCATCCTTGCATATCCATCCAAGTGGATAAGGCTTCGGATGTGGAATGGTCTCAAGTTTAAGCTGCTTGACCAAGTCTTCAAATATAAGATTCGCTTGTGACCCACTATCAAATAGTGTGTCAATTTTGGTATGTTTTGAAATTACTCTCACATGGAAAAGCTCTATCCTCTTCAAAGATCTAGAACTGAGAGTTGTGTCTTGCACCACTTCTTTCCCCTTAATGTTCTTTAAAACCATGGCTATGTTTTTTGTCTCATCTCCTGAGTCTGACCCTAAGTCTTGCTCAACCGTTGCTACAATTTTCTCCTTTTCTTTGGTCTTGTTTTTATTCTTGAATTTTTCTGGTTTCAGTTCAGGATGAAGCTTCCAACAATGATCTTCATCATGACTTTTTTTCGAACAGTTCTTGCAAAATAACTTTCCTTTTTCTTTTCTTGAATTTGCAACTCTCTTCTTTCCTTTGTTTTTGAAATTACTATCCTCATCAAAAGTATTCTTTCCTCTAGCTTCTAAATGTGTAGCCTGCACACAGAATTCATCTAACCTAGTAGGATTGAACATTAGAATAGTATGTTGCAGATAATTTTGCAAACATCCTATGTATTTCAACAAGGTGTCTTGACTTTGTAAGTCTACTCCAAGTAGAAGTGCTCTCCTTCTAAACTCTTGGGTATAATCTTGCACATTTTGACCCTTAAGTTGCCTAAATTTTTTCCAATTCATGATTTCTTTCTAAATATGAGCAAGAGGATAAAATTGTTTCTTAATAACTGTAATAAACTCATTCCAAGTTAGAGTTATCTTACCATGCTTTTTAATTTCCTCCCTTGTCTTGGCTTCCCACCAGACCAAAGCTGCTCCATCCATTCTCAAAGAGGCTAATTGGATTTTTGTGTCATCATCATGCAAATTCTGAATTCTTAGATACACTTCCAGCTATCTAATCCAGTTATCCAATTTTTTCTGCATTCACATCACCATTAAACATCGGCAACTCAAAATTCACATCAAGTTTTAACAAAGGATTTTTAAGAGATGTTTTTGTTTTGTGTGACTGATTAATAGAAGTAGAAGAGGATGATGTGGAGGAAGAGGATGACGATGGAGATGAAGGATCACCATTTCTTCCATTCCCTTTCTTAGACTCATCCTTGTCTTTCTTCCCTCCTGAAGAATCTCCTTCTTCTTTTCGGTTTCTAGACCCTTCTCCAGCAATCCTATCATTTCTCTCCTGGTATAGGATCCTAACCATCTCAGTCATGTCCAAGAAAGCTTTTCTAAAAACTATTTCTTCTTCCTTGGGATCCATTTCCTCATGTACTTCTCCTTCTCTGGAAGACATGTTTGTGGTTGATTCTAAGGCTAATGAGGATGAAATGGAAGGTGGATATAATGGCACTCTAGCCCTCCTTGGTTGAGGATTAACTTTTTCTCTAACCAATTGACCTTCCCCTCTTTTCAATTTCAGCCTAGTAAGCATCAAATTTTGCATAATAACACAATCTTCTTGCACAAATTTCACAAAATCTTGAGCAAAACCTAGAGCTCTGATACCAATATGATCTGAAATTGTGAGAACAAAGTATTTCTTATACAAAGATTGACAGTAAGGGACTTTTACTGGTTATTTCACCTTTACTAGAAAGGATGAAACCAGAAGCTCCTGGCCCACAAACTAGCTCTGCCTAAAGAAATAAAATGTAAACACTGAAATAGATCCGATCAATGAAAGTATTTGTTTCTGTGCAAATTATTCATTAATCAAAATTTTATGTGTGAATAAGCAAGTTCAAGTATTCTGCAAATGTAAGTAATGTGGTTTGAAGTGAAACTAATGAGTTATGTTCACTGTATAAGCCTGATTGGGAAAAGTGTACTTATGAAAAGTTACTATTTAATGTAGCAGAATCTGAAATATAATAGCAAAAATGCACAGCATAACAGTAAGCATTTGTTTAAGCAGTTCACCCCTCTCTTGGGCTACCTCTGCTGGGTCCAAAAGCCTCTAATTAGGCTTTTCCCTCTTTCATTAATGCTCAAATTAAGAATTACACTGTGTAGAAAGCCTCAAAAGGAAAAATTAGCTGCATATTCAGAAAAAAATGACTGAAATTAGTATAAATCGACTATTCATTCACCTCCAATGGATGATTTTAATCCAACACAGCTAATCTTTCATTAGGCCTTGGTGGCTCCACAACCACAATCACTGGTAAAATCACTGATATAGCACCCTTATGGCTCTAAAACCTATTCCAACAGCTCCAAAATGCTTCAATACCCCCAAATCAAAAAAAAAATCGTCCCAAATGGACTTCCCTAGCCAAAGTTATGGCTAACTGAAGTTTGCCCAGTGTCACCTAGAAAAACTCCACTAAATGTGGAGAACTGCCAGTTAGCACCGACAAAATAGGAGGTAGGCGCTAAAATTAGGGGTTCTGCCATTATTTCCGCCAGTGGGAGGGGGCTTAAGTTAAAGGCCTTACCGCGGAACCTCCGACCTATCTTTGAGTTAAAAGTGGGTTCATTAATGTTCCAACCATATAATATAACAATCCGTCGAGATTCATGTGACCTCGTCCCATGTTTTTGGGCCCGCCCATACATAAACAACGTTTAAATACATATTGGCACCATTGTTAAAACAAACAGCACCGTGGCCCAACGGTTAGACCGCTCCGTTGGCATGGCCCCGACCCGGTTTCAAATCCTGTTGCGTGCAAACAAATTTTGATATGCCATTTCGTTTGGACCTTCGGGCTACGTGGCGGCCTCTGGGCTGGCCATGTGGTGCCTATTCATTGGCTACCACTGGAATATTCCACACAATATTATGTGGAATATTCCACAGAATATTCCCAGAATATTCTGTGGAATATTCTTTTCTTAATAAAAATATTTTTTTCTAAAGTCAAGTTTTGGCCTTCCTTTTACTGAAATTGGCAAACTTAAAAACTGAATATCTTCCTCATACGACGTCGGTTTTCAGTGTCGTTCACGTCTACAGGATCGATTTTCTAATATATTTCCATTCGATCTGGTTTAGAACAATTTTGAGCAACTTCATTTTTGAGCATTTTTCTACAAGAGACTTGATCTCCTGATCACTTTGTACCCTTTCACAGAAATCAAAACAACCTACCTCTTGGAAATATGCAACTGTGGTAAGGGAGGTTGTCAAATCCTTGGTGTTCAAAGGCTCAAACCTATTTAATTTTCCACCCTTTCTCTATTGTCCCCTAGGCCTTTGGCCTCCCTTGCCACTGTCACCACTACCTTCTCTAGACATTTTATCTTTACTCTTTCTTTGAAATCAAAACCTTGAATTATTTGTCAAATGATGTGGAGAGGGCAAGTGAGATGATAATGAGAAAGGTAATGATTTGTGAGTGAAGGGGAATGATGAGTGAAGAAGGACAATTTGGGCCTCAGTGTGCCTTCAATATGTGGATGGATGGGTGTCCTTCAATCAGTGGTGTTTTTAGCATGGTACCAAGCTTTTTTCTTCCTCTAGGATTTCTACCTTTCTCTCTAATTTTATCTTTTAAAACAATATGAAAGAGTGGCAAGCATCTAAATACCTCTTATGAAAACCCTCAGGAGGTACCAGGCAGAGAATTGGAGGATTTTTGAGCAAATTTGAGGGTTTGCTATGGCTTGAAAGGCTTTCTGGCTAAACGCATAACACAGGAGTGCAGCATTTGGGCCCCTGCACACACTATCGGGTCAGCCTAAATAGCCCTGTGCATAGCGCTCGGGCGGAGTAATTTGGCTTGAAAGGATTCCTAGCTAAATGCATAACATAGGAGTGTAACATTTGGGCCCCTGCATGTGCTATCGGGTCTTGCCTGCACGGCCCTGCGCGTAGCCCCTGGGCGGAGCTGCACGAGGTGTCGGGTTTGGCGAGCCATTCGGGCCATTACTAGATGTGTTTTTGGTTGGCTGTTGAATGAGCAAAGGCTCGAGCATGTTTGGCCTTTTTCCAGTGTGAAAGGGTAGCGCGCAACGCCCGGGCTAGTCAGGACTCTGCATGCTGTCGGGTGCTGTTGAACGTGTAGACACATAGCTCCCGTGTCTGCTCTAAATGTGTTTCTATGCACGGGTCCTCTGCTAGGTCTGCACGATGTTAAAACATGTAGAAACCGTTCACAGGCCCACAACACGGCATTATATCCTCTGAAGAATGTACACACAGGTGCGTAGCATAGCTTTTCAGGAGTGTAGCGCAAGGCTTCTCTTGCCCAACGTTTGCCCGAACGCAGGAAATTTCTCTTGAAGGATTTCTCTCCTTGTTAAGTGATAAGTGAGTTGGAAAAGGGAAACTTAGGTGCTTTTATACCCTTCAAAAATAAATCAAATTTGTAAAAACCCACTTTGCTATGTTTGCCTTTGGTCACTTTATAATTTTCACTGATATTTCTTTGACTCTTTTTGCAGGTGACTTACAACTTTCCCAAGTGATTTTCTTTGGTGATGGTGTACTAAAAGGATGAAGAGGTCCCCTTTTTATTCTTGAAAATCTGGGCACTGTTCAAACTGTCTCTTCTGATAAATTAAAACCATTGTTCTTACCCTTTTTTGCATTCTTGAGTGTCATTGACCTAAAAAATGTGGTTTCACCTTCTTACTGATTGTGACAGTAACATGTTCACTTTGACAAAGTTTAGAAAATTATACCATGTTATGTCATCCCCTTGGCCACTTCTTATTTCTGCAGGTGCCTATAACACATTTTCCTTTGATCCTTTTGTCATGTGTTTGGATTTTTACAACCTTTAGTCACCCAATAGGGATTTCATGGTTCGCATGATTTTCCATTTTGACACTTTACCTCATGCTTTCCTTATCTTGACCATTTTGAAGACCTTTGACTAGACTTGAAAGCTTAGGCACCCTCATATTGATACTCTTTACAATTTATCCCTTTGATGTAGTGAAAAACCCTTTTATCTTGGCAAACCATGGAGGTCACCTTCATATATCCTTTGAAAACATCCTACCATCATGATGGAGATTTATGACCTTCATTTTACTTCTTTGCCTACCTTCTCAAGCTTTAGGCTTTAGGGCTTTTTCCGTTCTTCATTTATAATTTCTAGAAACCTTCAAATCATACTTAGTTGCGCTGATGGCCTTTGTCCTTGTGATCCTTTACATTGGCTCCTTGCTTGGAAACACTGTTTAGCCAATTAGTCATAAAAACCTTGATTTTCTTTGAACATAGGCATGCTGTATCTACTTTTCTGTGAATGTCCTTTGTGATGATTTAGCCTCTTTACTTACCTCTTTTTTTGTTGATGGCCATCTGATTCATTCCTATAGAAATGTCTAAGATGGGCAGCTGTCTTTTGTAGAAGTTGTGATTTGACCAAGGAGGCCTTTCTTAAATGATTTTTTATACCTTTTAGACAATCATATGCTAACCTTCTTCCTCTTTGATTGTATCCTCTTAGCACAAGAAAAAAAAATATTTAGAACACAAAAACAATCCTATGACTTTTGAAACCCTGGGTGACCTAGTGGGAGGCCTTTTGGACTTGGCCTTTGGCTGAAAACTTGACTTAGGGTTTTTAGGTGTAAAACAGAGTTTTGACAAACCTTATGCATTGCAGACCTAAAAACTAATGACTTTGATTTATCTAAAGAGCCTAGAAATGTAGCTTGAAACCACTAATGCTTGAGGAACTTGGTGAATAGGGGAAAAGGTTAGGCTACTTGGAAATCCAAGGTGGAAGTAAAAGGTTAGGTAAGTCAAAACATAGTGGTAAGGTCAGAGGTGGTGAAATATAGTGAAAATGAGTGGAATGAGCCCATGATGGGTCTTCTGGGAGTGATAGGCTAGCCATGACTTGATAGAGTAGTAGAATAGTGAAACATTTATCCTAAGGATGATGAAGGTAGTGAAATTTTTAGAACTCACAATATTCATGAATTTTCTTTCTATAAATCTAGGATAAACATTTAGTCATCTATAGAAAGAAAAAAATTAATGATGACTAATAGTGGTTCCACTTGGGAAGAGTAGCTCCTTTTCAGGAGGTGTCCAGAACATCAGATCTCTGGTTTTATAAAGACCTGTGCCTTATCCATTGGGTAGATTTTTACTTCTTTTCATTTGTTGATGCTTCCTTGAAGTTGTGATCTTAATATTCTGAAAAACATGATTAGCTCAAACTCACCTCTACCTACCCAGCCTACTTGGCCTAGAATTTTTTTCTTCCTAGGGTGCACTTGAACTAGCAAACCCTTGACATTTTCTTCTTTTGAGAGTGAAACAAACTATCTACTTCTACTCTTATTACTTCTAAGAGTTCAAATTATGCTAATGAACTCTTTTTATTCTCTACCTAGTCTAACTGATTGTCAAGATTAGGCTATATGAAAGACTTCATTCTCTAAGCTATAGACATGAAATTGAAAGCATGGTTTAAATCATGATTAGGAAATCTGACTTACCATGGGTTGTGGCATTAGAACAAGTTGCACACAACATTATTTTTGTACAAACAATACTAGAAAAATAAGGGCTGTGATTTATCATTTGGTATGCATCCCCATCTTTCTCTTTGGTTCATTTTTTATCATGTGAAACCAGTATCTTTCATTCCTAATCTATTCTTTTTGACAACTCAAGTTTGAATGATTTAGAAAGCTCTCTTTCACTAACTTATCAACACAAATTTAAAGCATGTTCAGCCACGATTAGGCTAGATGACTGAACAAAATCTTCTTTTTGAACAAGTAGTGGAATTTAGGCTCGCACACTTTCAGTGCTACTATTTTTTGGGTATGGGGTTGTACCTCTTTTCAAATCTGCCCTCTTTTTCTTTCTTTTTTTCTTTGTTTTTGTATTTTTATTTTTTATGATCTCCCATCATGCTATGTTATGTACAATGAATGAAAGCTTGAAACTAGGAATCTTGACAGAAATAGTATTTGAGCATCCTACCATTGACAGGACCTCCAAATAATTCTTCTCCATTCAACCCTTGTAAAAATAAAGCATTATGACCCCTAACTGACTAAATGAGAAAAGTACCTTTCCAAAAATTCTCAAATTTACCATGTTTACCTTTGTCCTCCCTCCTGGAATCCCATTTCAGCATTGTGTCTCCAATGTGGAAATTGTTGGCTTTAGTTCTTTTGTCAAAGATTTTCTTTATGTTTTCTTGCACTAATTGAGTCTTGTTATAAACTTCTTCCCTTGTCTGCTTCAAATGAATGGTTTGGTTCAGCCTCCTCTGCATTTCATTTTCTTCTGATTGCACTTGTTGGAGAAGTTTTATCACTGGAACTCCCAATGATGTTGGGAAAATGGCATCCATGCCATACAGTAGTTGATAGGGAGACATACCGATTTATTTTTTGGTGGTTAGTCTATCAGCCCATAGTGCATGTACTAGTTTGCCATGCCATGCTTTTTTATTATGTTCCAAAATCTTCTTGATGATATTGACCAAGCTTTTGTTAGAGGATTCAGCTAGCTCATTACCTTGAGGGTAATAAGCTGTGGAATTTCCTAATGTGATGTGATATTTATAGCAAAATTCAACCATTCTTTTGGATGTAAAGGCAGCAACATTATCTGTGATGATATTTCTAGGGAAACCAAATCTAGACAGGATGTTTGTCTCAAGAAATTTGATAATGACCAAGTCGGTGGCATTCCTAGATGGGATGGCTTCTATCCACTTGGTAAATTAATCAGTAGCAGTGAGGATCCACTTATGTTGGGTAGATGAGGTGGGGTGAATCTCACCAATTAATTCTAAACCCCATTGTTGAAAATGAGCTTCAACAGTAATGGGGTGCAAAGGCAAAGGTAAGATTTTTCTCTTGCCATCAAAAATTTGGCACTTATGGCAAGTCATGACCAGTTTGTGGGTGTTAGGAAAAAGGATGGGCCAATAGTAGCCAGCTCTAAGGGTCTTGTTAGCTATGGTTTTCTAGTAAAGATGCCCTCCACACTCTCCCTCATGCAGTTCATGCGTGATCTTACCTGCATCATCCTCAAGAAAACACTTAACCAATATACCAATAGGATTCTTCCAATATAATATTCCATCTAAAATGCAGAATTTTAAAGCTTTTTGTTTCAGGAATCTAGCTTTTTTTTTGACAATGTAGGAGGATAATTGAGATAGAAAATCACATATAGGATATTAGCATACCAAGATGAACTCAAAAATAATTCTTCAACATGAGGAGTTGTGCACTCTTCTTGTTATTCTAAAACATCAACCATATTCATATCTAATGCTTTGAAATTTGATTCAGCCATAAGTTTTGAAAGTCCTTGTCCTTTAACCAGTTTAGTGGGTCTAATTTCCAAGTCATATTCTAAGATAATAGCAGTCCACTTTCCCCTTTAACCATCAGGGTCCTAATTCAAAATGTCTTTGAAAACTGTGTGTGGAACAAAATCAATGATATGAGAATGTAAGATATAAACTCTAAAGTCCTTTAATGCCTTAATCAAGGCAAAGGCTTATTTCTCCATGATGTTTTACTTTATAGGAGCATCTCTAAGGGATTTACTGAAGAAGGCTATGGGCTATTCTTGCCCCATCATGTTCTTTTGTAACAACACTACAACCACGACATGTTCAGATGAAAACGAGAAAACATAGAAATATTTGGTAAAATCAAGACTAATTAGAACTGGTGTTTGGGTGAGTGCTTCCTTAACCAGTTCAAAATATTATTTGGCTTCCAAATTCCACTTAACTCCTATCTCCCTTTTGAGCATGTTTGTAATATTCCTTAAGAGTTCAGCAAGGTTGGGGATGAACCTCCTAAAGAAGATGATTTTCCCAATGAAGGATTGTAATTCCTTAATGTTTCTAGGATGGATGATTTGCAATATGCCTTCAATCCTTTTGGGGCCTATTTTGGTTCCCTCTTCGGAGATGATGTGGCCTAGGATTTTTCCTTCCTGAAGACCAAAGATTTTTTTCTTGGGATTCAAAGATAGGCCATATTTCCTACACTTTTAAAAAACTTTTCTCAAATGGACTAAGTGTTCTTCATCAGTCTTAGAGTAAATAATGATGTCATCAAGGTAAATGACTATGAATTAGCCTATGTCTTCTGAAAAAGCTACGTCCATGGCCCTTTGGAAAGTGGCCCCCGCATTCATCAACCCAAATGGCATTTTGACATACATGAATGTACCCTAAGGTGTGGTGAAGGAAATTTTATGTTGATCACTTGGGAATACTAGCACTTGATTGTAACCGGAAAAACCATCAAGCAGTGAGATTCTCTTAGAGCCAAATACCTTTTGAAGTATGTGATCCATTTTAGGCAAGGGGTAATTATATTTCAAGGAGGCCTTGTTCATATTTCTAAAATCAATGCAAAGTCTAATCTCCCCAGTCTTATTCCTAACTAACACAAGGTTGGAAACCCACTATGAGTATCTAATGGGAACTATGATCCTAGCATCATACATTTTTTTAATCTCTTTCTCAACTAAAGGTTGTAAGACAGGGTTTACTCTTCTCAACTTTTGTTTGAAAGGTTTCTGATTTTCCTTAAGAGGAATTTTATGTTGAATAATGCTTGTGCCATATGATTTCAAATCTTCATACCCCCATGCAAAAAAATATTTAAACCCTTGAAAAAGTTCAATATATCTTTATTTTATGTGAGGAGGAAGAGTTTTGGAGAGTTTCATCATTTTGGGTTCCTTTGGGCTGCCTATGTTATACTCCTCTACATCATTCTCGGTGAATTCTATCTTTGGTATTTTAGCCACATCATTAAAGTCGAAAAACTCTTCTAATGGTGCAAGTCCCCTTGGTAATGTATCATATTTACATTGTAAGACCTCAAGGTCCCTTTGGTCTAGATCCTCAAACAATTCTGCCTCACAAGGATGTGCAATCAGATTTATATCAGCAGTAGAGGACAACTCTATTTTATGAGCTTGTTCTTCAGCAAAAACCACTTCATCATGCTCTAGCCTTGGTTTTGTTCATGTAAATTCATTTCTAGATTGCAAAAAGTCATCAATTTGTTCATCACCCTCAAACACTTGCCAATGGTTAATGTTTTCAAGCACTGTGGGACAGTGTATGACTCTGACAGTGTATTGTTCACTATCATGTGGTATTTGGCAATTGCTTGCAGCAAAGGCAAGCTCATTGGCAAGACTATTTTGGGCTCTAGGAATGTAAATGAGTTCATATTTCTCGAAAGTTTTGAGGAGATCTAGGGCTACATTTCTATACTCTCTTAATCTTGGATTCTTTCCTGAGTACTCACTTTTGATTTTTTTAATGATAAGCTTTGAATCTCCTTGGACAGATATTTTCTTAGCTCCTAAGTCTTCAAGCAAGTGTAAACCAAGGAGGAGAGCCTCATACTCTGAAATGTTATTAGTGCACTGAAAGTCTAGTTTGTATGAATGGCCCTCATTTGTGTTATGTATCCAAACACTAGCTCCTGAACCAACCTTGCCACAAGAGCCATCAAAGCTTATGTTCCAAAGTGTTTCTAGTTTATGTTTGTCACTATGTTGTTGTTCAGGGCTGCTAGAATTCTGTTTGTCATTTTCTTCATTTGAGGGTGAGTGTGAGTGTTCTAAAGAGCCTAGATATTTCTCATTTCCTTTCACCTGTTCACTAATGTCATTTTCATTATATAAGATGAAAGAGTCCAAATCTCAGTGAATGGAATAAACAAGGGTGTTGTTTGGTCTATCTAGGCTACTTACCATATACTTCATGTGAGATTCCTAGTATAATCTCCCAGATTGATTGAAGACAGGGATAGTAGCATTTAACATGTCCATTTGGAGGCTGCCCTGAAGCTTGGCTCCCCATGATCTGGACAAAAGCATGCCATACTTTGGGGGAATATCAACAACAACTATGTCCATGACTAGACTCTTATCAAGTATTTGCGCCAGATTGACACAAAGATCCTTGATTAGGCCTAAACACTTGACTCTACTCAAATCGAATGAGTACAAGTATTTGTAAGGTTTAGTAATTTCTAGGCCTAATATTTCCATCACAACTTTAGGCATGAGGTTGTGTGAGGCACCAGAATCTAGCATAACATTGTGTAATATTTTGTCATGTATGTTTAGGCTAACATAGAAAGGAGGGACAACTACTTCTTGGTATTTTTCCTCAACTTCAGGACCAAACAACAACTCTGGTTTGTCATTAGTCAAGTTTAGAGTGTCTGTATCATTCCCTATGTTCAAAACTTTCAAAACATGGGACTTGTACATATCCTAAGTTACCAATTCAGTGAGAGGTATGGTTATCTTGATTTTAGAAATCTCTCCTTCAAAACTGAAAGGTACTTGGGTTTTGGGCATATTTACATTAGTTTTATCAGCCATAAATATTTCTACATTTTTAATTTTCTGATCCTAATTTGGGGCTTTAGACAAAATAGTTTTCTTAGGGCCACTAGTGGAGGCACTAGTGCAGCTTGTGTCACCACTTGGTTGGCTGATGTTTTCCTTGTTTGGATCAGTTTTCTTAGCCATAGTGTTGACATTGTTTGCTGTCTTCTTAGGAGTGTTTTCAGGTGTTTTCCTAACAGCAGTGTCTATTTGGTTTTTCTTGGGGGAATCTTGGTTCTTTTTTCTCCTAAGGTCGTATTGCCTATGGACTTCCATTATTTCATTTTCAAATCCCAACCTGTAGTCTTCAAAATCCTCATAGTTAGTTTTAGATTGATCTGGGGAAAAGAACTCTTGTTATTCTTTTGTGAGAAAAACATTATCTTCATTTTCTAAACCTATTAATTTTACATGGCTTTCTTAGGTTCTTCATTCTCTCTTCCCTCTTCGTCAAGATAATTGTCTTGGAAAGGAGGCCTAATTTTTTGGTCATTTTCCCTTTGTTTGATTTGGGGTGGGTCTCTTCTGAAATTCTGATTCCGATTTCTATTTTGGGGATTTGGTTGATTCTCTCTAGGGATGCATTTTCATTCAAGTTTATCATTTCCATCATTCTCTCCATGGTTCTAACTAGGCTTTCTATCTTAGCATCGGAAGAAGAGGTTGAGGCTATGGTTTCATCTTTGTAAGTGACTCTTTTTTCCAACCTCATCCTAGCTATCTTTTCAATCAAGTTGGATTTTGCACTAATAGCTTCCCTTCTCATTTCTTCTAAAGTTTTTGGGTCTCTCTCTCTCAGTTGGTACATCATGTCCGGATCAAAAACTTCAAGAAATTTCACTAGTGCTAGGCCTTGTGGGGGTTTCATGTGAGGGGGGAGGGCATTGTAGACACTGTTAAACCTGGTGCAATAATCTTGCACACTTTCCCCTACATTACTCTTAATATTGTTACATTTAGAAAGGATTTGGAGGGGGTTTTTCTTGATTTCCCACTTGTTTATGAAAGATTGGTAGAGGGAAGGGAGATCATGTATGGTGTTAGGAGTTAATGTTTTGAACCATTTTTTGGCTTCACCTCCTAAGCTTTGTGCAAAGATCCTCATTTTAATGGTTTCTTATTCTATTTCCATGTAATCAAAGGCATCATGTATCCTATCTACATGCTATTGGGCAATGATGGATTTAGCTCCGGTGAAGTGGGGAATTCTGGATTGGTAATCATTTGGTAAAGGTACCAAAGGTTGTGGTAAAACCAGGGGGCATACCAAGCTGCCATGATGGGAGATAATGGAGGATTTACAAAAGGAGGGTTTGTGAAAGGGGATGTAGGGTGAAGTGGAGTGGTTTTCACAGTGGTGGTATGGATGGGTGTGGTGGAAGTACTTGGACCAACCGACTGATTCTGAGCATATTTGGTATGGAAAGAGCTAAAGTGATGGAGAAGTTGAACGTCAGGTGGTGTGGAAGGAGAGGATTCTCTACTAGAACTCTGCTGCAAATCTATGGGCTCAAGGTTAGTCTAGTCAAAATCAGTTTGTGACTTGGTTGTGAAAAGGTTCTTTGTGTGGTGAAAGTCAAACTGGGGATCTTGCAAGGCTGTAAGATGTTCAAGGTGAGAGCTTTCTCTATCAATGGTCCTAATATTAGTTAAGTTTCCAGATCTAGAAGTTTTCCACAAAATAATTTCTGGGTCGTCAACTATGGTGGGAGGGTTTGGGTCTGGATGAGATCTGGTACTGATCCTTTGCGAAGCTAGATTTCAAACTAAAAATGTGGAGAGACTGAAAGTTTAGGACTGTTTTCGAAAGGTTGACCTCTCTTAGTGTTTGCTAAACTCTCACAATGTATAACTAGGCTTCTAAACTTCTCATGGCTGATTTGATACAATCCCAGGGAGTCTAAATGAGAACTAGTGAAGTAATAGGCCTACTGGAGTCTAGTGGAGTCGCCAATTGGATGTTTTTAGTTGTTTTGAGGATATGTGTGTATGGTCCACCACCAATAACTGACAAAAAACCAATCTAAGGATGTTTTGGGGTTTTCTGAGTTCCTTTATGTATCCCTAGGGTTTGTGAGAGTGTCCTATAGTTGAGTCATCATTTTGTTAAGATGGTGAAACAACCAAATTCTACTCTTTAGATGACAGTTTGAGTTCTCTATGATTTGATAAGGGTTTCTGAAGTCCTAAGGGGTCCTTAGATTGTCACTGACTCAGAGGTCCCATCATGATCACCATTGTGTTAGTGATAATGACGAAGTGGTTACCAATCATAGGATTTTCAAAGTCTAACTGAGGGTCTAATGAGTCTGTAGGTGATATACAGGCTACTATGTACTTAATACCACCGTGATCGCCAAAATGTTAGTGTGGCGATGAGGTGGCAATAAATCACTGGATTTTATTTAACAAGGGATTTTGGAGTCCAAAGGGATAATTATATTGTCACTAACTCAGAAGGTCCCACCATGATCACTAGAATGTTTGGGTCCCGTGATTTAGTAGATTGGTAGACCAAATGCACAAGGTAACATAAGACCAGTCTTTAGAGTCCTAGGACCTAGCCTTCCTAGACTCATAGAGGGCTCTCTCTATTGTATGCAAAGGATGTGAACTCGTTTACTTTAGATGGTTGATTTTAGGCTAGTTGTGAAGTTTAGGGTTTTTTTTGTTTGGATGGGTTGGGTAAAATGATCAAGTAGAATAGGTGGAGTGAAAGGTCATCAAATCATTAGGCTATGAAGTCTATGAAAGTCATGGATACATCAAAAATTAGTCAGAGTGCATCACAGGTCAAATCTAGTGTATTCAATGGATATTTAAGGTTATGTGTGAATTGATATGGACATTAAGTTGGTGAATCAAGGTAGGGCAAATGGCAGTGAAGTATCCTTTGTCATATACCCATAAACAAGAAGGTCTCAAATACTGATAAGAAAAAGATAATAATCATGAGATAGGTAAAACCATTAACTCAATGACAATACTTAAACAAATAGACATTCCATATGAATAATTCAATGAAACACAGAAAGCAATAAATCCTATCTAACTTTAGTGATTTCACCTTGAAAGTTTGAAAACATATAAGATGACAAATGACTTTAATCAATGAAGAAGGAACTCCTATACATCATCAATCAAGCTATAAATAATTTTGAGGAAAATTTATCAAGCATAAACAAACGGCATGATCAAAACATGGCCTCTTTGGCTAAAACTAGTAAGTAATCCATCAAAGAGAGATTCCACAAACAGAGTTTAGATAGCATTAAGTAAGCATGGCTAACCATAAAACATATGTGAATACTACTTTCTTAAACCATTAATGAAACAAACGAGCTTAGGTAGATCGAAGGAGCGACTAAGAACTCCTTAAACTAACCCAATAGAGGAAAACATAAAGACAATAGTAACAGGAAGGACAAAGGTGCCTCAAATTCTTCTTCAACCTCAAAAAACCATGTATTGCTCTCAAAACTCATCAAGTGCCAACCTTAAAAATGAATCCTCAATGCTCCTTTCAAAAATTAAGGAGGAGAAAAACCTAATAGAGTCTCTAGAAGCCTATTGTATAATCATAAATGTCACTATTGTCCTTGAGACCTTGCAAGGCCCAAGGCACAAAATATCTAAAACAAAATATATTTTTGCGCATTTCTAGCAAAGAAAATGATATTTGAGGTCTAACAAGCCTCCTAAAACCTTCCAAGCTTACATTGTTGACTTTCCCTCTGCTAAGGGTGTATCACTGTGTTTTAGGATGAATTTCCATGCCAAGGGCGTAGCACTGGAGCAAGAAACCTGGGTCAACTTGTAGCAGTGTTTTGAAAGCCCTCCCGATGTCAGAAAAGGATCCATGATGGCCTGTTGGAAATCCATTTGACTCTACTTTGTAGATATACCATTGGTTCTCTAATTTTTCCTCTACAACCTATTCATAAATAAAAAATTACAAGGTTGGTAAAGGCGCAACACATGTTCTAAAAAGCAAGCAGAATGGTGAAAATTAGGGTGTTTTTGACCTTTTTGGAGGACCAAAACAACTCACAATTGATCTGAAACTTTGTAAGAATGATATATTTAAGATTAGGATTCCAAAAATGTGAGCCTTTCCTCCTGAAGATGCTCTAAGAAAAAGCGTAGCACCATGTGTGCTACCCCCTTGGCCCTCAAAATTAGTAAAAAACACAAACTTGTCAAAATTCTCCCAAAATTGGTGAATGAGTGCCTCATGGGTTTTGAGAGACCTGGAGGGAGGCTTGTGCCAATATTCAAAGTCTAGCTTGGCCTTTTGCATATTTTAGTGCATGGAGCTTGGTTTGAGCCTTTCTCAATTTACCCCTTGCAATTTGGTTTCTTCGGGCATAATGTTTAGTCATCCTTATTTGGAGGTCAAGATCTTGATTTTCTTTCTTTAATTTAGCCTCCAAGTGTATGTTGGCTCTCTCCAACTAAGGATCCCAGTCATGGGCCATCTCCATGGCTAAAATATCATCTAAAGGGAGTTGTTTTGCTAGGGCTGATTCTTCCTCCCTTTGTTTGGCCAATGCTTTCTTCAATCCCATGGTACTAGGTATCCTCCTAGATTGTCCTTCCTCATCTTCAATCTCTTCATAGGCTCCCATGAACACTTCTAGTCTCACCTATGCCTTTTGGGCTTCTTTTCGGGCCTTGAGGGCTCTAGCTTCATAGATTGCAATTTGAGCTCCTAGCTGCCTGTTCTCCAAGTCAAGGGCATCATTTGCAATCTTGGCCCTATCCAAATGTTCTTGGAGGTCTTTGATTTGTGCATTTCTATCCTGAAGGAGCAAGTTTGTGATTCTTGCTTCATTCTCATCATCACTATCCACCTGAATGATCTCAAACTCCCTCTCAACCTCATGGTCTTCTTCTTCTTCCTTTATCCTTTGTTTCCCTTTGTCTAGTGGCTGAGGTGGGGAGGATGGCATGGTCCCTTGCCTCTTTGAGGCAGCAAACACTAGCCTTGATCCTTTTTGATATGTGAGAGGTAGAAAATCAAATTTGTTTACTAGAATTCTCTTAACATGATTGATCTCAAGGTTGTCTTTCTTTTCCTCAATGATCTCTTCATTTATGTCTCCTGCATTGTGTTCTTGGCTGCCCTCTTGAGAGTCACTTGCATTTTCCTCCATGCTAGCATTACTGTCATGATCTTCACCCTTGGCATCAACCTCTTGAATGTCCTATTGGTTCATAGTGTCACTGCTTTCATCATTATTAGGGCTATCAGTCATCATGTTTTCTTCTTCATTTCCATGACTATCATTAGCCTCTTCTTGATTGCTAGCCTCTGTGTCACTATCCTCCTTATCACTGCCCTATTCCTCCTCTTCATCATTCTCTGTGTTTTCACTTTCAAAGGTGTCTTTGTAAGTGTCTTCATTACCTTTTGGTGCATTTTCATCATTTTCATCCTCTTCCATATCTTCTGCACTGTCATTTTGTTCTAAACTGTCCTCTTCATCATTGTCATGTTCATTTCCCTTTTCTTCAAATTCTGCCTATAGTCTCTTCTTCTAATTTTGCCTCTATCTCTTCTTCTTTATCACTAATTTTCTCTTCAAAATCTGCCTTTTCATTATATGTTCCTTCTTCATTTGTCTCTTCTTCATCTTCACTGTTTTTCTCACTGCCTTCATTTTCAGAATTTGCCTCTGTCTCTTGATTTTCATCATCATCCTCCTCATCATAATTTTCCTCCTCATGATTGTCATTTTCTTCCTCCTCATGACTGTCATTTTCTTCTTCCTTATGATTGTCACTTTCTGCTTCATCGTGTGTTTATTCTTCCTCACTGTCCTTTGTTTCTTCCTCATCATCACCACTTTCTTCGTTTTCATTTCCCTCTTCCTCATTATTTGTTTCCTCCTCTTGACTGTCATTTTCTTCTTTGTCATTGTTTTCTTCTTTTTCTTCATCATCCTCTTCTTGTTCTGATACTTTAGAAGAAGATGATGGTGAGAAGTTTTCTTGAGGAGAGGATTCATGTGGAGAGGATGATTCATGGTTAGTGAGGGGTGATGGAGGAATGGAGGAAGGTAGATGAGATGATGAGGGTAAACTTTGTAGAGGAAGAGGTTGTGGATTTGTGAAAACATCATGGGCAATGAAAACTTCCCATGGGATACCTTGTTTCTCTAATTTATGCAACACAATCATCTTGATAAGAGAATGGTGGAAAATACTTTGCATTTGTTGTGAAGGAGGCCTCTTTTGCACAATGTATGACATCTTATCAATACTTCTATAAAGGTAATAGGGAAAATATAGTATCTTGGCCATAGTGAAGTGCATAAACAATCTTATATGGTAGGAATAAATTCTAGAAAACCTACTCTCACATGTAACATACTTCATGATGACTTTCATTAAGGGGGCATATATTTCCAAAAAATGGGAAAAGGGAAAAATAGCTTTGCAATCAACTTGGTATCTTGGTTTCAAGAAAGGCTGATAATGGCTCAAGTCCAAACTCACTTGCTTGAACCATTTTTCTCCCATACAATGTATCCCAATGGCCATAGCAATTGTATTGATGGATAGCTCAAAATTTACCCCGGCTAGATGCACTTGATGGTCATGGAGGTTGAGGATAAAAAGTCTGGTCAACTCAGGGTAACTTTGGACTCTTTGTACCCTTTCACAGAAATCAAAACAACCTACCTCTTGGAAATATTAAACTGTGGTAGGGGGAGGCTGTCAACTCCTTGGTGTTCAAAGGCTCAAAACCTGTTTACTTTTCCACCCTTTCTCTGCTGTACCCTAGGTATTTAGCCTCCCTTGCCACTGTCACCACTACCTTCTCTAGAGATTTTATCTTTACTCTTGCTTTGAAATCAAAACCTTGAACTATTTGTGAAATGATGTGGAGAGGGAAAGTGAGATGATAATGAGAAAGGTAGTGATTTGCGAGTGAAGGGGAATGATGAGTGATGAAGGAAAATTTGGGCCTCAGTGTGCCTTCAGTATGTAGATGGATGGGTGTACTTCAATCAACAGTGTTTTTAGCATGGGGACCAAGCTTTTCTCTTCCTATAGGGTTTCTACCTTTCTCTCTAAGTTTATATTTTAAAACAATATGAAAGAGTGGCAATCATCTAAATACCTCTTATGAAAACCCTCAGGAGGTGCCAGGCAGAGAATTGGAGGAGTTTTGAGAAAATTTGAGGGCTTGCTCTGGCTTGAAAGGCTTCCTGGCTAAACGCATAGCACAGGAGCGTAGCATTCGGGCCCCTGCACGTGCAGTCGGGTCAGCCTGAACGGCCTTACGCGTAGCGCTCAGGCGGAGCTGAACGTTGTCGGGTCTTGCCTGCATGTCCCTGCACATAGCGCCCAGGTGAAGCTGCACGATTTGTTGAGTCTGGCGAGTCGTTCAAGCCACTACTGAACGTGCTTTTGGTTGGCTGTTGAACAAGAAAAGGCTCGGACCTGTCGGGCCTTTATGCAGTGTGAGGGGGTAGCGTGCAGCACCCGGGTGAGTCGGGACTCTACACCCTGTCGGGTGCTGTTGAACATGCAGGTGCATAGTTCCCGTGTATACTCTAAACATGTTTCTATGCATGGGTCCTCTACCAGGTCTGCATGCTGTTAAAATGCGTAGCACCCATTCACATGCACACAACACAGCGTTATATCCTCTGAAGAATGTACACACAGGCACATAACATAGCTTTTCAGGAGCGTAACACAAGGCTTCTCTTGCTCAACGTTTGCCCGAACATAGGAAATTTCTCTTGAAGGCTTTCTCTCCTACTGTTGTATTACAGGCAATCATATATGCTAATAGAATCCATAGAACAATGGATTTAGCATACCTTGAATAATATACATTCAGTTTCATATTACTACGAATCCCTGACCAAAGAGTTTATCCAATTTCCTTTCCTCACCCCATAAACTCACTATTCATATGGTGAGGGCTGCCATCAATTAGACCCCACTGCAAGAAATAGACCTACTTGTAATAGAGATACTACATTATTCCTCGAAATGAGTAACATGAAATCAGTAAACACTATAAGCTAACACGTAATCAGTGTTGAAACTCTTAAGTGATAAGTGAGTTGGAAAAGGGAAACTTAGGTGTTCTGAATGTCCTTTATGATGATTTAGCCTCTTTACTTACCTCTTCTTTTGCTAATGGCCATCTAATTCATTCCTACAGAAATATCTAAGATGGGCAGCTGTCTTTTGCAGAAATTGTGCTTTGACCAAGGAGGCCTTTCTTAAAGGATTTTTGATACCTTTTGGACAATCATATGCTAACCTTCTTCCTCTTTGATTGCAACCTCTTGTCACAGGAAAAACAAATATTTAGAACACCAAAACAATCCTATGACTTTTGAAACCCCAGGTGACCTAGTGGGAGGCCTTTTGGACTTGGCCTTTGGCTGAAAACTTGACTTAGGGTTTTCAGGTGTACAACAAATTTTTGACAAACCTTATGCATTGCAGACCTAAAAACTGATGACTTTGATTTATCTAAAGATTCTAGAAAGGTAGCATGAAACCACCAATGCTTGAGGCACTTGGTGAATAGGGGAAAAGGTTAGGCTACTTGGCAATCCAAGGTGGAAGTAAAAGGTTAGGTAAGTCAAAACACAGTGGTAAGGTCAGAGGTGGCGAAATATAGTGAAAATGAGTGGAATGACCCCATAATGGGTCTCCTAGGAGTGATAAGCTGGCCATGACTTGATAGAGTAGTAAAATAGTGAAATTTTTATCCTAAGGATGATGAAGGCAATGAGATTTCTAGAACTCACAATATTCATGAATTTTTTTTCTAGAAATATGGGATAAACATTTAGCCATCTATAGAAATAAAAAAATTACTTATGATTAACAGACACCAGGGATGATGATGGAATGGTGGGTACTGAGTAGCGGGCTGACGACTTCCCTTGTTAGAGCATGGAGGGCATGGATGACCTGGCAGCAACTGACATAATATCAAAAATGGATAGGGGATAGTGAGACTGAAGGCCACAATGTACGGCACGAGAGAGGAACCAAGAAATTAAGGATGGAGGACTATAGAGGGATACAAAGGGACTCAGGATAGACTCCATGGATGTGATGATGACTCAACTTAGATGCTCTAAAAAAGGGAGACTCAATGATGCTGCCACACAAAAAAGGTCCAGTGGGGACCATAAAAACATGAATACAAGATGGTTACTCATGACGAAAATCGACACGAGCATGGAAAAGTATGAAGGAAAAGTGGTGCCCCAAGTACAAGTGTTGCAAGTGAAGAAATTTGATTTGGAGGAGTGGTGAAGTGACCCTTCTTGGAAAAAATGTGCCCATGTGCAGTATCAAATCACAAAAAACTAAAGGATACCCATTTTAGAGCTCGGTGAGAGCTTTCCAACGGTACAAATGGTTTGTAAACCTGAGCTATGGTTTTGACACAGCGGGCGAAAGAAAAATATGGGGTTTCTCTTTTAATAAGGCATTTTCCCTCTAAATTCCCTCATTTGCAAGTGTAGCTATGGTGAATGTAGAGAGGAGAGAAGGCCATAAATCTTGCGGTGATTGTAGCGGACAAACCAACAGTTGGAATCGAGATCCATCAGTTGTGGTTAAGAGGCCTAACCCTACTCTTTTATTTCAATCGATTGAATGTTCAGTTTAGGCACCCAGAGCTCAAGAATAGACCCCTACTCTTCTTCATGGCCGGGTCGCACTTTTTGGGGCAATATCTGCGACCTGGGTAGCAAGTTTTGGGTAGAAAACCATGACCTGTCCCAAGATTTGCTTGAAAAGTGTGACCTGTCAGAGAGGGGGATTTTGATGTTGTTGCTTGGCTGAGAGTTGGGTTTTTATGGCTGAATGCAGTATTTACTTTCTTTAAACTGAAAAATATGATGGTTTTGTGAAAATATGGCAGAATTGCATATCAATTGGAGAGAGAGAGAGACCCGGACACATTACGATCGGAGATTCAAGAGGCTCATGGTGTCCGCAATGCATTGGCTAGGTTTGTGGTCCTAAAGTTTGTGGAGAAAGCTTTGATGAGAGATGGGGAGCCCTTGTTGGCCCGGATTGTCAGTTATTGGGATCCATACCATGAGGTATTTATAGTGCAGGGGCACCAGATCGAGTTGATGGTCCAGGATATATATTTTCTGACTGGTCTCCCACCACTTGGGATGGTGGGGAATACACAACCAGTGTTACTGTGAGGGCAGAACATCATGGAGTTTGTAGAGTGCCATTGCTGACCAAGTCTCCATGTCAAAGAGACATGGATACTGTTATAACATCATTTCTCACCTTGACATGATTCATGATTGCTTTGATGGTTTTGGGCACCCATTCCTACAGACTTGGACAAATTCACTTAAAAACAGTGTAAAAATCCCCATACGCGACTATGCCCGTACTTTTCCACGTGTATACGCGAGTCCAGCTAGAATTTTCCGCGTATGCCATTAAAATGATTAAAAAATATATAATTATTCCCTATTTTTGGGCTGGGTTGATGGTTACTCAGGTAGTTCAACCACCCCAACACGTGGCCAACTGTTTCCAACTGTTGAAACTACTTGGAGGGAGTATAAAAACCCCTCATGTGTATGGCCTAAGGGAGAGAGAGAATTATTGATATTATACTCTGTTGGTATTCCCTATCCAAGTCTGATTCCCCGTGCCTCCTGCATTTTCCCAGTTCATTATAGGAAACCCTTGTTTCCTTGAGATGCTCATCCCCTTATATGTCATCTCGTATGCACCAGTTTGGAAGGAGTCTTAGCGAGGCAAGCGCTGGACGGATCCAGACGACGGTCTGCTCGAAGGCCGTGGAAGGATCAGGTGATCTCTCCACTCGTTAGTTTTGTACATGCTATTTATAATACAGAAGTACCATGCTGTTCCCGAAATAAACGTGTTAGTGTATGCTTATATGTATGAGAATATTTGTTATACAAGCATTCATTATGATTTATTTAATGTTTTATATGAATCTCACTAACATTTAGAGTAGATATATGTTGTACAACTAGTCCTTTGTGCTTGTTTCTTCTTGTCTTTCAGGTTAAGAAGGAAGGACGGTTGCTGGGGGTTTGAACCCTGCGGGATCTTCTTCAACCGTAGGACCTACGGGTAACTTTCTCATTCTACTCTATTTAGTTTTTCTGAACGTGCATGGTTATGTGAGTCTCTGTTAAGTAGCATGCCCCTGCTCTGTGGAGGTTGTAACCCAACGAACCTCTAGGGTGAAATTCCCTGAAACAGAACTGGCAACTCCGCTGGGGATCACATTCTTGTGATTCTCCTGTTGGGTGGTTTCAGCTGTTTGGTAGGATTCCAGCAGTTTTAACTTTCATTAGCAGTCCAGTTTACTTTCTTGCAGTCAGTCTGAAGTCCTGGTGTCTTTTCCAGGCTTGTTCTTTTTGTTTTTTCATTATTTACCTTTGCATACGCGCTTTTTTCTGCACACAGTCGCGTATACACGCAGGTTTGTCTAAAGGAACCCGCGTATACGCGAGTTTCCCTTAGCACAGACGCGTATGCACGCTTGTTGCATAGCTGTGAAGTAGCGTATACCTAGGCAGATTTTGAATTTTTGAGTTTCTTGACTTTTTGGTCCTTTCTGACTGTAGAGACCTATTCCTACAGAGTCTCTGTGCTCTTTGGATTGTGAAGGAAGTGGTTTCATGTCTTTTCTCTCTTTCGTTTGATTGAAAACTAGTCTTTTTGGCAAAGTGTTGTTTCTGGTGCTGGCACTTTTGGATTGAGTTCCAAGATCGCTTTCTGAGCATTCTTGGCTGTTCTGCTTTATCAGAACAGAGAGCTTCTGCTCACTGACTCGCTCCTATCTTTGTGTTGTGCTTCACATTGCGATTTTTGCTTCGTTTTTGATTGGTTTTCTTGAGTTCCATAGGCTAGGTTTTGTTGCAACTTTCGAAGAGCTTTTCTTGCTTCTTTGGAGTCTTTGTTTGCGACGAGTTTGCACTATTTGTCTAGGCTGAGTGGCTGAGTTTTCTGGTCTTTTGTTGCTCTTATTGGTCTTGCTACGAGTTAGCCTTATAAGGTTTGGGAGCATTGTTGAAGTTTGTGCTTGGAATTCGGTCTTGTTTGGTTTGGATTTTGATAGTTGTGCTTGGTCTTTTCGAGCTCTTTCTTTATAAAACAAAAAAGCTCAAAAAACATTTGCTTTGCTTTTTGTTTTTTCATTTCAAAGGCTTAAAAACATTTTCACTTGTTATTTGCTTTTGTTGTTGCATTTTCATTTTCGTTTGCTATAACTTTTGAAGCTTTTGTGAGGTTTCTTGCTTTTAGTTTTTGGCTTGATTTTGAGGAGGAGTTGTCATTTGATTTCTTCTTCTTGTTTTTAAGTGTTTTTGGCGTCTTTATTTTAAGAGTTCTTGATTTCGAGAATTAGCTTTCTGGACAACAAAAGAAGAGTTAAAACTGAAGGACTTTTTGGGAATTTCACTTTGCTTCAAGAGATTTGCATCTTAGGATTTACATGCTTGTAGTGATTTGCATTAGGTACATTTAATCATTTAGTCAATTTCTTAGTTTTTGTGAGTGTGAGTTTGCTATTTGAAAAGAAAAATACAATTTTTAGTCTCGTAGAACCTGTATAGAGATTGCTCTTCGTCGAAAGACAAAGAAATGCATTTGCATGTAGTTAAGTTTTTATTAATTTCTTTTGCGTCAAAAACACCATACGTTTCATCTCCATATCCTTGTGACTTAACATAACAGCCATTAAAATAAGCGATTTAATCTAAAATCAACTCGCAAGTTTTCTAAGTGTGATCACCAGCTAGCTAGGTTGTAGGGCCTTGGAATAGGTGGTGTGGAGAGTTAACTCTCCAAGGCATCAAGCAAACATAGAAGTTGATTAATTAGAGCGAAATCCAACTCGTGAGGTGGGCCAGGAAAGCTCTCATCCGGAAGTCAAGCGCGAGGAAGTGAAGGTTGAGAAGAGGATACCCCAGGTCGTGAGCGACCTCAAAGGCAGATTCATGAAGCCGATACGGATTGGTGCCCATCGTTCTGCTCCCTGGGTTTCTAGAATTATTTGCGAGGGGGAATACGTGGTACTGGCGACGTCGCATCACTCTCGGCGGTCTTACGGGGGTGCCCTTGCGAAGCTTGGGTGCTTTGGCCGGCAAAGGGTGTCGTTAGGAGGGTCGAGCGTAAGCGGCAAATAACCTTCGCTAGTTGTTACGGGCCCTAATCATCCCAGGAGGCCGCTTTCGGGAGGTCCTATACTTCGCTTTCCTGTATTTTGGTGTCCGGTCCTCATCACCCGGAGCGGAAATACTTGGAGGCTGTTTGCTTGCTGTTTCTCAAGGATTTTTATTTTAGTGAGTGCTCTTTGCTCCTAGCTTGCCTAGCATTTCACTTTTTTGAGTCTAATTTATAAAATCTATAAAAGTGGCTGATCAAGCGCCTCGACGTTCGAGGAGAATCCGGGGGTTATCTCCCGAGAGTGCAAAGCCTTCTTCAAGAAGGAATAGGAAGCAGTATGGTGATTCCACCTGCAACGAGCGTGCAGCCGCGATGGAGATCCTCACAAGGTCGGAAGGTTTCGTAGCTGATTCTGGTGTCGGTCCCGAGAGGAGCGTTCCGCTCACCTCGCGAGTTTTATTTCCTCGGGAAGAAGATTTTCACATTGAGGACATACCTGAGCCTCCCGCTACAGGTCCATCTCCTCTTCCTCCTGATTATCCGTTCGTTGTTCGGTACATCGGACCTGAGTTGGAGAGACCTTGTGGGATCTTACGCCTCATTCTTATCTTTCGATGGCCCACGGCGGGAGCAAGGCCCTACCGTGATCTTGCCGAGGCATTCGGACTCTGTACATTGAAGCATGGGGCACTATTGCTTCATCTTCGATTGCTTCTAGTGCTACTGTGTTTGGCTCTGGTTTCACCCAGGCACATGCTTCTCATTCTGGTCCCTTTTGTTCAGGGATGCCCTCTAGTGGGAATCCCTCTTTTTCCTTTTCCGCTGCTTCAGCTAGATCTACGCCCATGTCTAACATGGCTAGTGGATCAGCTTCGTTTCAAGGGTTCCCCTTCGGAACTGGACACATTCCTAGTTCGAATCCTTCTTTAGGGTCCTTTCCGTTTACTTCTCAGACCCAGAGTTTCAACCCTTGGTATAAGGGGCAAAGTTCGACTACTTTTACGGGATGTAATCCTGTCTTTACTACAGCGGGGGAAGGGAATCAGTTTTACACAGGTCATCAAGGGAATGCTTCTTTCCCTTCATCGAATGCTTATCAGTCTTTTTCTCCTCTGCCTAATGCTTGGAACCCCTATCAGCAGCTTTCCTCTTCAATCAATACTTCAGCGGGGGGA